>PVIJ01020782.1:0-20090 GCA_004024925.1 Scalopus aquaticus | reverse complement strand
ATTTATTTATGCATACAAGCTGGGGTACAGGCCAGAGGCGTGGGGCAGTGAGAGGGTTCACCAGAGACAGAGTGGGTAGCAGAACAGGCAGATCAGAAATACACTGCTGAGGGGAGCAGCGGGCGAGGCAGGAGAGGTCTGCCGCGCCATGTGGGACTCTCCCCGGCTGGGCGTGGAACTCGCATCGCGCGCTGCTGACAGCTCCACAGCGCAGCGCTCAACCGCTGCACCACCAGGGAGGCCCCTCGGTGGCTTTTTATGGCCTTTTTTATTTCAACTCTTAAACTCTGGCAACTATATACAAGGTGGTGGGGTCAGAGGGCCACTGGGTGCCATCTGCTTGTGGCCAGGGGGCCAGGAGGCTAGGGGGCCCCTTGGCACCCCACAAATCTTCAGCTCCTCTGGGGCCCTTCCTGCAGCAAGCTCTTGCTGCTGCCCTCAGCGAGCTGCTGCTTCTTCCCTCTGTGCTCTCCTTCAGCACATGCGCACGCTAAGGCTACTCTGCAGCTACTCTAACAGCTACTCTGAGCCACGCCCCCCCAGGCTTTGCTACTCTGTCATGCAGTAGGGAGGTCTGCAGAGGCCCATCCCCAAGGAGAGGGGGCCGAAAAGCCTGAGAGCTCTCCTATATACCCCACAATAATGAACATCAGGATGTGCTTACCACTAAGGGGGTGTTTACAACCACCTCGAAGCCTGTTTTGTATGAGGATGATGTTAGTGATGGTTCTCCAGATAAATAAATAGAAGCCATAAAATGTGTGTGATACAGAACAGAAGCGATTCTAAAGTGGCTCATGGGAGGCCATCCAGCTCAAAGTCTTCACAGTGGGCATATGGGCTGAGACCTGGGGGACCCACGCTCCATTTGGGGGTTGCAGGCGGTCTGCTGAAAAGTTAGGAGGCACTGAGAGGGCACATGAAGTCTGAACAGGGCGATTTTCGTCACTCATAGTCCATGGACTTACATGTTAATCACACCTCCAAACAACCACCTAGAAATTCCAATAGTGTTTGACCCAATAGTGTGTACCTGAATAGATCTTATTTCCACTTTGAATATATCTTATTAAACACTTATTTCCAATAGCGCTTAACCGAATATATCTGAGCACCTCTGCTACCAAATCGACACGTGAAATTCATCATATGCATTATGCCTATCCTATATATGTGTATTTCTAGATGAATAAAGCCTAATAACCCTACAAAACCTAAGACAGTATCTAAAATTCTAATACATTCTACAAACTCAAAATTTTGCTATTGCATATTGATTTCTTTTATTAGATGGGGCATTTATTTTCTAGTCTTCAAATAAATGCATGACATTCACTCATTATTGAAGAGGGGTTGCATGTTAAATTACTGCTTCTAAAAAATGATTTTTCATAGATTAAAAATGATAACCTATATGTTTGATTTATTTGGACCATCCAACATGTCGGTGTGATCATAAATCGTTGCAGTGTCCTCACTGATTAATTTTCTTATCATGAATTTCATTCATCACGTGATGCCCCGATGATACTGCTCTTTGCTTCCGCTTCTAAAACAATCCTAAGTCTTTATTCTATCTCTGCCTCATATGTTCATTACTCCCTATGAAGATCGCAGAAGTGTTGGGAATATGAAATCTAATTCAACACTTCTAAAAATACATCTGTGATTGCAGAGTTGTCTTTAAGGCATTTATCTTAAATTACAGCTTGACATCGCATTTAGGAAATGATAAATGATGATTCTAATCCTCTTGGGCCTGATTCCATAGCACTTTGCACATCAAAATCAGTAGAAGTTTAATCTGAATGAGGTCAGCAAAATAGAGACCAACAAGTCATGCAATGCAGTTTGAAAGAATACATTTGAATAATAGTTAAATCATGCAGAACGTTTTACATGAGCAAAGCATAGAAGACTCTCTTTGAGATTCTCCTTGAAGATTAGATCATTTCTAAGAATGTCTTTTCTGCCAATTTCTTTATAGTAGCTATGATCTGTTGTCTGTGTCACTAGAAGAAAATTGAACATGGCTATTGCATATGCAGAAAGCATAAGCCATTTCTACTCTGCAGAATGTTTATGGACATCTTTCTTTTTTGAGTGGAACCCTAAGATCTAGATTTAGTGATACTCTGACCTTTTTTTAAACCTGATTCTGAAAAGGCTGCACTTCTCAATATCACATCTGGCAAAAAGGTTGGGAGGCCTTCAAGGGAACTTGGGAGATTTGGGGAAGATTATATAAAGATCAAAACTGAAAAAAAAAACAAGTAATCCAGGTCTGAAATGTTCAGATTTGGTAGAATCTGGAGATTTTAGTTCTATTCTCGGTACCAGTAAGCCCTTCGAGAGGATTTGGGAGACTTGGAGAAGTTTATATAAAGATCAAGCCCCAAGCAGAACAAATTTTCCATGTCTGGATCTTCAGATTTGGAGGAATTTGGAGTTTTTTGTTCTATTTCAGTTCTATCAGAAGTTATCTTTCAGAGGAATGACTAAATCACAACTGGTTTGGGCTTTCATTTAACCAGGCCTGCAGGGAAATCTTGTCACTATTCAAATATTCGTCTCCTTGTTTTTCAGTTATTCAGTTTGCTTTGTTCAGAAAAACTTTCAATAAAACGAAGTAAGAAGGCACCATACATCAGAGTCTAGAAATTAACCATTCTCCCACCCCCCATGTTTGCAAGCTTCCAAAATAATATTTAAGCAGACATTCTTCAGGAATTCACATTGCAGAGATCAGTAAGGAATTTCATGTTTTAGAAAATTAAAGTCTATTGAAAAATAAAACCCTTCATTTTAGATTTGGGCTTCTCTGGTGGCACAGGGGTTAAAGTCTCAGAGCTATCAAGCTATCAGCAGTCACTACAGCACAAGTTCAATCCCCAGGCAGGGAGGTGACCCACATGGCGTAGCAGACCTCTCCTGTCTTGCCCGCTGCTCCCCTCAACAGTGTATTTCAGTAGATCCGCCTGTACTGCTCCCCACTCTGTCTCTGGTGAATCCTCTCACCTCCCACACCTCTGGCCTGTACCCCAGTTCTTGTATGCACAAATAAATAAAAATAAATCTTCAAAAAGAAAAAAGATTCACTTATACAGAGATTATTGCTATGTACACATATCTCAGGGTTCAAATTGTTTTCTGGTTTAGATCAAATATATTAAAAATCTAGAAACATAACTTCAATGAATGGTTCATTTATTTCTGTATATTTCAGGAATTCAAGTTTATATTGTCTGATACTTATTAACTTCCCTCCCACTGGCAGTTTTCCTGAATAATTCTGCCTATTATTTTCTTCTGTAAGAGTTTACCATCACCTTTAAAAAATATTTCAATATGTAGTCATCTAATTATTCTCTTTTACGCCTAGAAAAATAACCAGGTGGGTATGTTACAATACTATTTGTACTCTAAAATGAGTATTCATTTATGAGTTCACTTTAACACTCATCTCCCTTGAACATAAGACCTGATGAATGTAAACAATTCTCTATGAAGAAGAAGGTTTTGCAAGAATTTACAAGCAAACAAGACCGTGATACTTCCTCTCTTGAACCAGAAAGCTGTCCTCTTTCTCATTTCTAATTGTCTATAAAATGTACCATATTTGTTCCAAATATACTTTGCCCTGACATGTCTCAACATCTGTTTATTAACTGATTTTGTCCAGAATAGGCTATGAATAGACCTCTTTGTGGCTATAATTTATCTTTTATTTTTTCTATTTTTTAAAGATTTATGTATTTACTCATACAAGAGCTGGGTGTAGGTCAGAGATGCAGTGGATGAGAGGATTCACCAGAGACAGAGTGGGGAGCAGAACAGGCAGATGACTGAAATACACTGCTGAGGGGAGCAGCGGGGAGACAGGAGAGGTCTGCTGTGCCATGTGGGTCAGCTCCCTGGCCGGGGATCGAACTCATGCTGCAGTGGCTGCTGATAGCTTCATAGTGCTGAGACTTAACCCCTTGCACCACAAGGGAGGCCCCTATTTTTTCTATTTTTTTATTGAAATCATGTAGCATAAGATACCATGAGTTACAGATGTATACCACTGAGAATCAACGTCTATCTACGCTACATCAATGAGAAACCACAGGTATTTAATACCAGAGAAAGCAGAATGAGATGGGCTAGAAAGAAAAGACTGACATAGGGTGCATCAAAAATAAAGGAGGGGCTCAGATGATTTTGTCAGGTCAAGAATCAAATCACTCATTAGAAAAATACACTTTTTCAATATAACACAATGACCATTTGTATGCTTTTATAAAGCTATTGTTCTCCAGAGGGTATTTCACATGGTTGATTTACAACTAGTATCAAGTTGCATTTGTGTGATTACCACATTAAAGCCTAGTTCTCAGGAGGATGCACAGAAAAAGAATTTGAAGTATGAAGAGCCTGACATTGGGCCTCCCTGGTGGCACAGGGGTTAAGTCTCAGCACTAAGAAGCTATCAACAGTCATTGCAGCACAAATTCAATCTCCAGTCAAGGAACTGACCCACAGGGTGCAGCAGACCTCTCCTGTCTCCCCGCTGCTCCTCTCAGCAGTGGATTTCAGTAGATGTGCTTGTTCTGCTCCCCACTCTGTCTCTGGTGAATCCCCTCTACCACCCCCCCCAACACCTCTGGCCTACGCCCCAGTTCTTGTATGCAAAAACAAAAAATAAAAAATAAATAAATAAACTGGATAATCACTTAGAAATAAATTAAATAAAGAGCCTGACATTTCAGACTGGCAGAGGATGCCCAAAGACTCCAAAAGGTAGTAAGAGAAGTGGCCCTAAGAGAGTCCACAGTTTGGAACATCAAGAGATGGCTGGCAAAGTGGGCATAGTTGGTCAGCTATCGTAGGACTGCCTATTATTTCATGCAGGATGAATTTAGAAGAAAGAAACTTAGAGGGGGAAATAATGCATATTAATTAATGGATGTTATTTATAAGCTGATCTGTATTTCTTATACTGTATTTCTAAAATTTCTTAAATCATGTGTGTGTGTGTGTGTGTGCATATGTGTGTTGTATGTACAAGTGCGTCTCTACCAATCAATCATCTATCTACTTTTGGCTCTGGTTTGGCACCATTTTGAGAATTTAGCATTTCAGTTATTTTAGCTGCTCTGTGAAAATGGCACTTTATCTGACCTAACCATGCATTGATTAACCAATTAGCATCCTTTTTTTATGTGCCCAAGATTAAGTATAAAGATTCACACTACCTTCCCAGGTTTATTAATAGATAAAACTAAACCAAACAAACTAAAAATCTAAACTGAGACTACCAGAGGGTAGGGGATAGGGAGCAAAGGGAAGAGGAGGCACAGTGGGCTGCAGTGTGGACTGTGGGCTTGTGTGATGGGTGTGATGTGGTGAGTGTGAACTTGCACTTGTCAGTCATCTGCAGTGTTGTAAAGCAAAGTTACCTCAATAAACATAATATAATAAAAACACCGTGAAATTTTTAAAATGTGAGTTACCTAGTTGAAATTGAATGTAGGCATTCTACTATTGAAAGCAAGACTGCCTTTTACAAAATCTCTCCTTAATTTCAATTAAAAGTGAAATTTGATTCCAATTTTTTTTCCTGCCTTATGCTTCCTACCTTCCTATAGTTATGTAGAAATCAGAAATCCTTCTGAATAACATTCAGAAATAGCAGTAAGACACTTCTGAGGTCTTAAAAGTTATCCACACCAAGAAATAATGTTTTTATAAAATTAGTGTATGAGCACAGAATAGTAGCATGTACATATATATCATGATTCTGCATTACCTGAGAAATGTATAGCATGACCTCAAAGAGCCGAATATTCTATCTTTAGTTTTAAGCAGCTTTATTATGATGTACTTCAGTGTGATTTCTTCATTTTATTGTACTTAGGATCTTGTTCAGTTTTCTTTATTTTAAAATGTCTGGTTCTCATAATTTGGTATTTTCAGTCATTATTCCTTTATTTTTTTTCCTGCTTCTCCACCCTTTCAGGACCACAACTCACAGGTGCTCTGATCACATATTCCATTCTTTTTCTCTTTGTGTTTCATTTTGAATGATTGGTATATCTGTCTTCAAGTTCATTCATTAAATTTTTTAAGCTGACATTAATAGCATGTTAAGTTTTTTGAATCTCTGGAAGTTCAATTTGAATCTCTTTTATATCTTCCATATCTTAAATTACCATGAACCTATGGGAAACAATAGTTACAACTGTTTTAATATCTTTGTCTACTTATTCATGTCTTTGTCTATTATCTGTGTTATTTCTAGCTCAATGTGGATTTTCTTTCTCCTCATTATGAATTATATTTTCCTGCTAATTCCCATGCCTACTGATATTTGATTGACTAGTACTTGTCGTGGATTTTATTTTATTGTATTGGATATTTGCATATACCGATAAATAGTTCATGTTTTGTTCTATGGCTCAGCTAAATTGCATGAAAACATTTTGATCATTTTCAATCTTGCTTTAAAGCTGTGTTTGTTGGGAACAGGGCACCAAGGTCCCAAAAAATAGTATGCAGTAAACCTTCACCAAACAGTGACATAGTATACCTTCCTACAGGGCAAAAAAGAATGAGAAACCTTAATTTCCACCCCAATGTGGGAGTAGCAAGGCCATACCATGTGAGAGAAGAACCGCTAAAAGAGAAAATTAATGAGTGTTCCAAGTCTCATAGCATAATGCCCCAAAAGTGTCCAGGATAATATCAAAATCATTTGTTATACTAAGAACCAGAATTATCAAATATTATGCTTGAGAAGTGCCAACACTGAGATAATACAGAAGCTGAAGTTTTGGATGAAAATTTCATTGTAGCTTTCATAGAAATGTTTCAACAAGAAATTGTGACTGTTCTCTAGACAAACAGAAGAAAGTCTCAGCAACAAACTAGAAAATACAGGATCAAATTAAAGTTTTAGAACTAAAAAATACTCTAAGTCAAGTTAAAAACTCAAAGAGAAGTCTCAACAGCAGAATTGAAGGATCAGAGGAAAGAATAGGTGAATTAGAAGCCACAACAATACAAATAACCCAATCTGAACAGCAGAAAGAAAACAGATTGGGAAATAAATGAACAAGATCTCAGACCTTTAAAACTAACAAAAGATCTATCACTCACGTCATTAGATTTCCAGAAAACGAGATGAAAGAGAGTGAAGTTGAAAGAGTATTCAAAAGAACAACAGCAGAAAAGGACTGAACAGGAGTAATATTTCAGTTTCCAGTAGACTACCGTGTTATATAAATAGGCTTGGTGGGTGGTATGAGGTTTAACTATAAAGTGAGAGGGTGAGGGAAATGTTTATTTTGACAGTTAATTCTGTGTCTTGATGGCAGCGGTGGTTACATGAGTCTGCACATGTGCTAATTATTATATACACACTGTGCCAAGGTCAATTTATTATACTATTGTTTTGCAAGATAGAACCATTAGGGGGAGCAGGCTGTAGGGTCTCTCTATACTATGTTTGCCACTGTCTATAGTTCCATAATCATTTAAAAATAAAATCTACTACCTTGTCCCTATTATATTTTCTTGGAATTGTACTAGAGAAAGGGAAAGATTTTGAGCTTGAAGGAGAGTCAGGTACAGCTGTCATTTGGTGGGTGCCATTTTGGATAGCATGTCAGCCTATGAATGTGCCATGACTTCTAAGTAACTTTTTCTCTTAACTGTGAAGACAGGAGTAAGTCAACTTTCCTGACACTTAATGCACTGATTTGATAATTTATCTCACTATTATGATCATTCAATATGTGTAGGTAGCATGACAAACTTCCTTTCTATGTAATTATTAATTCAAGAGACTTCACAAGCACCTTGTCGATTAAGTTAAGGATATACATGTAATGACATTTTTGCCCAGAAAATTATTTAGACTCTGAGAGTTGCTGTAATTATTGTTTTATTTTGGAAGCCAAAGCTGTTCAAAAAAGTTTACAAACCTCTAGCCTCAGTTTTTTAGATGAGTGCATCATCATGTAAATTCAAAATTCTAAGAATTATGAGAAGAAAGGAAAGAAAGCACACAGAACTTGAACGTGACAATTGGTTTTGTGATATGATTCAATTTAGATCCCCAGGACAACAAGCAAACTACACAGATATTCTTTTATTATAAAGAATCCATCTGGGGATGTTTATTAACTTTAACAGTCTTCTGCTTGGCATTTGAAACTATTAAAATAAACACTCCTGTGATTATTGCAATTTGAAATATTACTTTGTCAAACTGCTAATCCCGAATTCATAGCACAGGTGTTAATGAGGCATGAAAACTTTTCTAACCTGATTTGCAGTTGCCAGATTCTCGTATTTTATGGCAACGCAATTTTTTGGTAAAGAACAATGTCTTTGACAGTATAAACTCTGGATTAGATCATCAAATTAAGAACAATCCAGGGGACAATTTGAAATAGCAAGCTTGGTTCTAAAGTAGAAAGAAGACAATAGAGAAAGAAAACCAAAGCTTTGTGGTCTCTACTAGGGTCTTTTCATTTGTTTCGGGAAAAATAAATGCTGTTGCTAGTTTTCAACCTCTGAAAGCCACATTCTCCTTATTATAAAATAAGAAGAGAGTGAGACCTTGAGATAGTAACAAATCTTTTCTCCTTCACTGAAGCCACTTCCTTGGCATAATTGTGTGGTAGCACATATCCTCGATTAAGCAATAAAACTTAAATCCACAGCATCATTTAAAATAGTGTTGACACACTTGTCCCCCAATTTTAGATTCAACACAAATTTAGCAGAAACATATTATTCAAAATGTGACTTGAATAATGTAATAATAACTATTTTGTTAGGCAACTTGACTGGTGCATTTGTAAAAATACCTATTTTTAGTTTAAATTTTCAAAATAGATGGCTTTTAAAATTAAATTTTAAACAAATTTTGATATAGAAATACAACTAAACTGTGGTTAATATAAATTGCTACTTTAGCAATACTTTAAAAAGTGTCAGAAATTAATATGCTGTATGCAGAGGTAGACTCGGTTAAAGTTTTATAGTAGTTTACTTCCATAGATACTCTTGAGCTTTTCAAAGGTATAAAACAATAAAGGGGATAAGATCTTTTGCTAAGCTAGGGCAAGACTCATAAAATTCTATGGTATGCATTTCAACTGGATTTCTCTGCAGGCCCTAAGAACCTTCAAAAGTTGCTCAAGTCTTCTGTGTAATACTAAGTATTCAGTGTTAAGTTTAAATCTACATGTGATTAAAAACTACCTTAGAGGTAGCTACCTTCACCAACTTCTCACTCATTCTATCAACGTTTCACACGTTTTTTTACCCCTTAAAATCAAGTGGCCTTTTTCTTACCTAGTCATCACTAAGGCAAAGAATACTAGGGATTTGTTCTTAAAAATAAATGTTTACTGATGTGATGCTGACATGATAGTACTTTCAAGCAGGACAGTATGCTTGCAAATGACATTTATTTTCTCTTATCTTTCTATCACACCTTCCTGGTTTAAAGGAAAGGTTTTTAGAGTGTAGTTGATGCAGGAGATTTCTCTAGACAATGTAGACCTGAAGAAAACCATACACCATCCTCTGAATTGGCAAGACCTTAGTAACTGCTAAGATTGTTTCCCATTTTCAATAAGCTTACTTCATTCTGCATTGTAAATAACACAATTATTAGTAAGCCATAGTATTTATATTTAAAGATGCACTTTAGATTCATGAAACATCATGATTTCAAGTTGAATACTTTAGGGCTACCTTGCCTTTGGCAATCTTTCTCAATTTACATGCAAGGTCAATTAATTTAGTAAGAAAGATCTATGACTCTTTGCTACTTGGGAATTAAAGTGACTCTTACTTTCCACAATGTATCACTCAACAAGAAGCAACTTAGTCACCTGCCCAAGACGGAATCCCATTACCTGAAGGCTATTTAAGAGAATCTATCTTCCAAAGGTTCCCTGCAATAAATATCCTACACAGGACACTAAAATTCTTTTTAAAAAGAAAAGCAGCCAACAATATTTGCTGTGACTTCCAGTTGACCAAGTATTTATAAAACTTCCTACCACCCTTCCTACTGTAAAGACGGCTTTTGAGTAAATGTTTCCATTACTAATTTATCCTTCCTTCTTCCTTCTTCCTCTGTTTTATTCTATACTTGTTATCTTTGTTTATTACAGGTTACAGAAGTGCTGCTAAAATGTAGTAGAACATTCAACAATTGCCTAGATAAGGCAAATACACAAACAAGAAAGCAAAGTACAAACCAAACTCCCTCTCCCCCTCCCCCTCCCCCTCCCCCTCTCCCTCTTTCCCCCCCCACCCCAGTAGATTCCCTAATGGGAAAATCCTTTGTCTCAGTGATCTCAAAAACATCTCTGGGAATTCTTTTGTTATCTCTTATGGAATTAATTGTTTTAGGTTTACATTTTGCAAGTATTCTACTTCGATAATTAGAGTGCTATCATGTTTTGATAGGGAGTAAATTCACTTGTAAATTTAGGAAGTTTCACCTAAATTTCTTGTCTCATTTTCAAACTCACCATGTATGTAACAGGTACTCCGTATATGATTGCTTGGCTTGTTTTTGCTTTATTTGTAGCGGTGTTAGACATTAAGGATAAGATTATACTACTTATTTCCGTGTTTATTACCACAATCTCCCCCGTCGACAGAGATGAGCTCATCAAGTGTCATGGTCTATCTCCTCTCAGAAAAACTTTGGTGACTGCAGTGTAAACTCTGACCTGTTCCGTTGAACACCCTAATATTTGCTGGGAAGAAATTCTTTATTTATGGAATGACTTAACAGACTGTCCCTGGCATACGATTGCTTGTGGTAAGCATATTTAGAATCTCTAGATTTATGAAGTATGGGTCTTTGTGTAACTGGGTAATCCTCAGGGAAAGGGGAGGTTCCAGGTACCCTGTCCCACCAAAGGAAGGGTGGAGCTGTGCAGGGAGGAGAAGGGAGAGAAGAGACTGGAAGAAAGAGGGAAAGAGGGGGAGAGGGAGGGAGAGAATGGGGTCTGTGCCAGCAAGTGCAGCAGTAGGCAGAACCATTACAAATAAAGGGGGTCCCAAGATAGCAAGGAAAGTCTATGAATTTCTGTAGGAAGGACAGAGAGGGGTGGACCTATCAGGTCACATGTGCTTAGTGGGAGGACTTGATGACAACATGGATATTCACTCTCTAGCAGTATGTGAGGCACCCTGAAACTTAGCTACAACCCCAAGGAAAATTCTTACCAACCCAAAACAGGACTGGGGGGTCTAGGGGGTAACTCTAAAACTGGTCTCTAGAGAAAGTGTTTGTATAACTGAATATTTGGAACAGAAAGGGAACACGATACCTATGGTCATAGTTTTAATCTGAAGTTTTCTACTAACATGGGTTAAATAAAGGCCTCGAACAATGCTGAATGTATCCTGTGATCATTTCTTTGTTCTCTACAATTTCTCCACTGTCTGAATAAGTAAAAGACGAAATTTCTGGCTCTTATTTTGGATATCTGGGATGAGTTGTCAATGTAACCTTTTGATTTACATCCAGTGGGAACAGAGTGAGTTGTGTGACATTCCAAGCATGCAATGAACTGTCACCTTAGGTATTTGGTAATGAAGATGATGCCTCACTGAGCTGGCATCTCCCTGTCTCAAGCTCCAGTATTGAATTTTTCAGTTAACTGGACAAGCAGTTGATAGAAAATAACAATGACAATCGAATTGGAAATAGGAATCTACTTATATCACCACAAATGAGGCATGGACTTTTGAGGACGGAGAATATTTTGGAAAACTAGGATGAATAATAAACAGTTATTAAATAACTTTAGGTCTTTTATTGTCAGTACATTTTAAAACAATGTGGAATAGTGGAATATTTACCCACAGATATTGTTTTGGCAGAGAGATAAATAAGTAATGCTCCCCAGAGATCCTGATGAAAGATAAAGATACAAACTCAACTCCTATAACTGGTGTGACTAAATCCTCACATCTTCCCTCCAGGTAAGAGACGAACCTATCTACTTCATTAAATGTCAGCCGATACTGCTATTTCACAGTCATTATCTTAAGGGCTTTCAGTACATCCTTTGGATTTTAAATTGAATGTCAAATAGAATTTTGGTAAGAGAGAAATAAAAGATCGAGAGTTTCTTTGAGAAAAGTTAATGGATAAGTTTCAGTACTTCTTGTATACTTTAGTAATTAAGTTTTCACTGACTATGCTTTAAAATGAAAAAAATGCTCTACTTACTTTTACTCCACAAGCTTTTACTACTAAGCTGCAATTTTAATCAATCCAAATAGTGGGTAAATCCAAATGGCTGGACAAATTCTAATAAATCTTCCTTAACAACAGTGTATTTGAAAGAGAGATTATCTCATAAATCCATAACATATGTTTTGTGTGCATGCAACACAAAGAAAGATGATTTTTGAAGTAACCCCTTCAAAGCAGATAACCAAGTTGCAATTTATGTGAATTCCACAATACTTGTACTGCTCCCGATAGATGGAAGTGAGCAGTAAATTCTACTTGGTGGTGAGTAGCAGACAAGGAACACTTCCAACATGGAAAAGTGGATGTGCTAGAGAATACAGATGGAATTGTGTTGGAGGGCATATGAGGCTATGGAGTGGCTTATGAAATGAGGTCCTGAAATGAGATTTTCAAATCAATTACTGGGAAAAAATGGTTGAAGTAAGGAAGCAGATGTGACACTTGAGGGACAGAAAGGAAAACAAAGCTAAAAGTCAAACAAGTTTCCTTGATGAATAGGAAGTCAAGGAATAAGGCCTGATGTTGGCTGTAAGTATGACATGAGCACCAGAAATTAGCAACAATAGATATCAAGGAAGTCAGTGATGTTTACATCAATAGGTAAATCACTAAACAACTAACAAGCATAACAGAGAAAGAGTAACATGACCTTGAAGAAAAAGGTATGGAAAAAATAATCTAAGCACAGAAAATATAGGGAAGGAATAAATATTCTCTTTTCTGAACAGAACTGTGCTCCCTAGTAAGAAAGATTCATAAACGGAAGATAGCCCAGTTGTCAGTGCTGACAAATTTAAGAAATAATCCATAAAGTGATACAATGAAAAACCAGAGTATAGATTATTTATATTTTGCAAAATGCAACGCCAAACTCTCATAGATAAACTAGAGGAACAACATGTAAGCGTATGTGGATTGACTGAATAGGAATATGAGAAATAAGAAAATTATGCTTCAGATGATGGTTTCCTGGATAGATGATTTATTTCCATCAAAGAAATAGAACCAGGAAACAAAATGAGTATCTATTTTTTCAGTGATCTCTACTGCTCACTCTAAATTTTTAGAGATACCGACAAAAACTCAATGGAAAAAATGTTCTTAATACTTTATAAAACATATTGGCTAAAACATTTCTGTAAGACATTTCTGTACTTCAATTATGAATAAGAGAACTCTGCAAAGTCAAGAAAAGTATAACTAAATTAATCAAAGACCTGGAAAACCAACAGATCAATGCAGTTACTATTCTTCTTGTTATTTCTCTTCACCTCTGAAAAGGTTAAGGATGACATAAGATATGATTAAAATGAACAGAAACAACAGAAATATAAACATTACTACAACTTCTCAGTTCATTATACGTATGCATCCTAAAACCCTGAAAGTGACTATTTGAACAAAGAAAGTGCTTTCATTTTTTTATCCAGGGCACAGTAAATCTTCAAAGTGTTTGATTTACTAAAGAGAATGTTAATACAAATGAAATAATCTCATGATAATGTAATTATTATTATGATAATGCAAAATATATATAATGTAAATATAAGTTAAAATCATAAATCAGGTGAACAAGCATTTAAAGTTATGCTTCATAAACTGTTCCCACACAACACCACATTAGAAGGATATGAATTGATTCTGAATATAAACAAAAAAGAGGATTCTATAGTAACACGAGTTGGGATCTCAGAGGGCATCAGTTTCCCATCTGCCTTCACCACTGGACATCTAAGAGCCTCTACAACAGCACATAACTGTGTGGTCAGTATGTGCTATGTTCTAGCTTTATAACAAAACCTGCACTCCAAGTGGGTTAACATGATCAAGTTTTATGGATGGTTCATATTACCAGCCATCACATGATAGATGAAGGTAGGCTACCTCCACCTATGGTTGCACCACCTGTAACATGGTGCTTTTCCTTTTACCTTGGAAACAAACACACGGACAAGTCAAGATGGAAGACTTGCTCGTGAGTTTTCTAAGGTCATCATTTCATTTTGCTCTCATTTTCCTGCCCATAACTGTTTGTGACTTTGCCGCGTGCCCAGGAGGATTATAAAGTACAAAGAAGTAAAAGTAATGCTTGGTGAATATTAAAATCTTTCCCCCTAATATCCAAAACAGAATTTTAAAGTGGAGCACTCCCCAAACATACCTGAGTATAGAATTATTTTTTAGTGTAGTATTTTACAGGCTTAAGTGCCAATGAAACATAATTTGTGAAATACCAATTTAAATAAACTTTTGTTTGATGAAAGGAATTTAGAAATATACTTCCAATTCAGTCATAATATTTTGACATAACTATATTAAGGAATAATAAACAGATGCCAACATTATATCTATGAACCTTAAAAATTAAATACTAGGTAGCATGAAATATAGTTTTGATTAAATATGCCATACATTATTATATTCTGTGTTAGTGTACAACCCACACATAGGCACATGAGCTTTTCTTATATCTCTGAAGGTACAGATTTATTGTTTGTCACTACAGTTTACACAGATTCTTTTCCTTCCAATATTTCTGACATTTATATTAACAACATAAGACCTATTAGATTTTCCTAAGTATGCTAATTTAATTTAAATTAGAATCATTTTCTTTTAGCCTGCATAGTCTGATGATTTAGATGCTTATTTCTTTTTAAAAAATCATTTTATATTAAATTCAGATGTTATCTCAATACAAAATTTTTCTTAATAGATACATTGTTTTCTAAATAAACCACATGCAGAATTATTCCTTCAGCCTTATCACCAGTACATCATATATAGACTCATCTCACCATCATTAATAATTAAATTTATTCACTGTAATTATAAAAGAAGCATAATAATTAACTTCATTTATACTCTAACTCCCAGCACAGGCACACCTCATAATAACTATAAAAGTAGACCCATTTGGGGCCTCTCTGGTGGTGCAATGGGTTAAACGTAGCACTATGAAGCGGTCTAGAGCCACTACAGCAAGAGTCTGATACCCAGCCAAGGAGATTCCTACATGGTGCAGCAGACCTCTCTTGCCGCGCCCATTGCTCCCCTCAGCAGTGTACTTTGGTCCATCTGCCTGTTCTGCTCCCCACTCTGTCTCTAGTGTATCCACTCACCTCCCCACACCTCTGGACTACACCCCAGCTTGTATGCATAAATATTTTTTTTTAAAAAAAGAGTAGATCCATTTTGCAGACTCATTATTAAACTCACTCAAGAACTATCAACTTGCAAAAAGAGAATAAAGAATTTTTACTCTTTATCCCATCACAAATATTGAACAGCCAAAGTATTATTCTGACATAGACCTTGGGTTCATTCTATCTGTAAGTCTATTTCTGCAAAAGAATCACAACCTAGTTATAGGAGATTATCTGTTTCTTCCAGACTATAAATTCAGAATATTATAGACATCTGCTCACCTGCCAGCGTTTCTCTGAATAGCTTGTCATCGGTTCAGGGAAATATTTGCAATGACTGAGTAACTTGTTCCCAACAAGGCAGTGTAAAGTGGTAATTTTATGGGATTAGGTTGGTTCAATCAAACCTTGGCATATCATGTACAAGTATATTATTTACTAGTGGTTTGCCTTGTATTTTAGCCAAAACAACTTCACACATGCTTCTACTCATAGTTATTCCCAATTCCTAAACTAGCTCCTTTAAAATATACAGTAACAAACCCTAATCTCCGTGTGAGCAGAGGAAATGACTCTCTGGCAACACACTCCAAATATAAACTTTGAATAAAGTGGCTTGAAATACTTGATAATAAGTGATTAAAACCCATGACAAGCATATGTACTGAGTCTCTCAGAAGCACTATTTGCTCACATAATATATTATCTGAAATGCAGATTTTATCAGTCCTCCTTTATGTGCAAGAAACTGAGGTTTGGGGGCCTCCCTGGTGGCCTAAGGGTTAAATCTTAGCACCATCACCTCTTGGGCCTGAGTTCAATCCCTGGCTGGGGAGCTCCCCACATGGCACAGCAGACCTCTCCTGTCTCCCCGCTGCTCCCCTCAGCAGTGTATTTCAGTATTTCTGCCTGTTCTGTTCCCCACTCTGCCTCTGGCAAATTATCTTACCCCTGTACCTCTGGCCTACACCCCAACTCTTCTACACACAAAAAAAAAAAAATTAAAAAAAGAACCTGCAGTTAAAAACTTCAACCATATATTTTCACAGTCAATAAATGAAGAAAGTGGGATTTGGTGTTAAATCTGCTATCACATCATGCAGCCTTAAAAACTCTGCCCTCAGAAAGGCATGAGAATATTTGAATTAAAAATCATAAAAAGAAGAACTAAAATGAAAACTAATAAAGGATGCACACAGACTTCTTAGGAGGATCTAGAAGCAACTGGCGTGAATATATTACACTGCAAACTTTCTTTCAATGATGCGGGTATCAAAACAATAATTCATGAAAATTATTATAAAAATGATACATATTTTGGTATGAAGTTTGGATTAAAAAAAATCCATTCAATGGCTAGATAAGCACAGAAAATTTTAAGTTAGAACATCTGAATTCCAGATTATATGCACTCTTCTCATTCTGTGGCTAAAGGCAAATTCATGAAACCTTTGAGTGTGAGGTCACTAGCCTATCAAATAATATAGATTTTCCTTATTCTAGAAAGGTCTCAAAAGTTGAACTTCATCTTACACACCTTTTGATTTTTTGCTTCAAATATGTTACCTTTGCAGCCTCCCTGGTGGCACAGGGATTAAAGTCTCAGCACTACGAAGCTATCACCAGTCACTGTGGCCTGAGTTCGATCCCCAGCCGGGGAGATTCCCACAAGGCACAGCAGACCTCTCCTGCCTCACCCGGTGCTCCCCTCAGCAGTGTATTTCTGTAGATCTGCCTGTTCTGCCCCCCACTCTGTCTCTAGTGAATCCTCTCACCCCCCCACACCTCTGGCCTACACCCCGGTTCTTGTATGCGTAAATAAATAAATCTTTCAAAAACAAACAAACAAATACATTACCTTTCAGAGTCCAGAGTTGCACGAAACCAGGAAGACCATCACATGACAGTCTCTAAGAATGGCACCCTGGGGATCTGGGGTGACCCCAACATCTTTGTGGTTCCATAAATACTACTTTAGCCCACTCTGAATTGCCAACCACTCTTTTGAAGGGATTGAGTAGAAAGCAATAAATATGGAACTGCTAGTTTACTGCAAAAGAATAAGCAGATTATTCCTTCATGATATCTACTCCCCCTCTCCCTAATATTGTTGGAAACCATTACTCCAGTATGTAGGCAGACACAAATCATTGTGACACCACTATTCATACCCTCTTCTAATTTTCCCCTTCTATTTTTTTAAGAATTTTTTTAAAGATTTATTTATTTATACATACAAACTGGGGTACAGGCCAGAGGCGTGGGGCAGTGAGAGGATTCATCAGAGACAGAGTGGGGAGCAGAACAGGCAGATGAGAAATACACTGCTGAGGGGAGCAGTGGGTGAGGCAGGAGAGGTCTGCCGTGCCATGTGGGATTCTCCCCAGCTGGGCGTCGAACTTGCATTGTGCGTTGAATTCGCATCGTGCACTGCCGACAGCTACACGGCGCAGCACTCAACCGCTGCGCCACCAGGGAGGCCCCACCCTTCTATTTGTTTAAAGATTTATTTACTTGTGCATATAAGAGCTGGGGTGTAGGCCAGAGGTGTGGGGGGGGGGGTGAGAGGATTCACCAGAGACAGAGTGGGGAGCAGAAAAGGCAGATCCACTGAAATTCACTACTGAGGGGAGCAGCAGGTGAGACAAGAGAGGTCTGCTGCGCCATGTGGGTCAGCTCCCTGGCCCAGGATCGAACTCGTGCTGCAGTGTCTGCTTATAGCTTCATAATATTGATACTTAACCCCTGTGCCATCAGGGTGGCCCCTATTTTTTTTTTAATTTAAGGAATTTGATTCAGGATTTGTTTCAAAAGTTATTCATCAGTTGCCCAGAAAATTATGCTCCATGTTATCTGAAGCATACCCTGCATTCAAACCCTGGTGCACACCATGATTTCTAAGGAAACTTAGAAAACTGACATAAATGTGAGAGTTATAGAATTATAATAAGCTAAAGGTTAAAGAATTGTTCATTCATACTTTACAGTTTCAGACTGCTGTACAAATTAGCCGATGGTCCAGAGCATTCCTTATCACGCATGCAAGACAGTGTAAAATCTTTGATAGCGCCATTAATGCTTTAGTGATATTAATAAATAAGAAAATTAATAAGATTGCCTCTTAGAAATCCCGTTGACTGCTCTGGCACCTGTTTTTATGCCACTTTATTGGGTAGAACCAATCCAAATATAACCTCGCGGAATGATTCTCCTCTGAATAGCACCTGCAGATTTAGATTAGAATGGTATCTGGCCATAAAAAAAGCTGTTTAATGCTACAGTGAACACCGGTCACTAATCCTCATGTATCATTTGTGAGATTCAGAGTCAGTTTGGCAACAATCAATCGCCTTTGCCCTTCTCTAGCCTGTGAAGATGGATTCTCAAAACCACACCCAGACCTGGTCACTTCTGGGAGGAAGGAAGGAACTGGGACATTTGAGGGCATGATTTTCCTTCCCGGCACTAAATACAAAATATGCATCTATGAAAATAAACAGAGGGTTTTCAACATTCTGTTCTTAAGAGAAAAAGGGTTCTGTTTTATTTTAATGACTAGTTTGATTTTGATTTACAAGATAACTACTATCTAATCTCAGGAAAACGACAAAATATTACTTTGGAAGAAGCTACTCAATTTGATTTTGATTCAAATCTTATACTATTTTTTAACCTATAACTTTTTTTTTTCAAACAACTACTACTCCAGGCACACTTTAAAACACTTTACATATCCTGACTCGCTGAATCTTTGAGACAACATTATAAAGTAAGTGTATTGTCTTGTTTTGTTTTGTTGAGTAATGTTGGTTTATATTATCACACTCTTTTAGTCTTTTTTTTTTAAGATTTATTTATTTATGCTGTCAAGAGCTGGGGTATGGGCCAGAGGTGTGGGGGAGGTGAGAGGATTCACCAGAGACAGTGAGGAGCAAAACCCTCAGATCTACTAAAATCCACCGCGGAGTGGAACAGCGGGGAGACAGGAGAGGTCTGCTGTGCCATGTGGGAAGCTCCCTGGCTGGGGATCGAACTCGTGCTGCAGTGGCTGCTGATAGCTTCATACTGCCAAGATGCAACCCCTGCATACCAGGGAGGCCCCTCCTTTTTTTTTTTTTTTTTTTTTTTTTGCCAGATTTTGAATCTATGCTTTTTTTCCCTCCAGTTTTATTGAGGTATACTGCTATGATTCAGAGATACAGGCTCACACACCTTGAACTCTTTGTCCCCAAACCACAGCCCTTACCAAGCTACAGGAGTTTTTGAAATGCGGGCTCAGTGGTTAAGCAGGTAAGCTTGTCACTGGGACCTGTAAAACCAGCCCAACCACTATGGAAAGCTGTATGGCGATTCCTCAGACTGCTAAACATGGAGCTTCCATACGACCCAGCAATCCCACTTTTGGGAATTTACCCAAAGGACACAAAAACACTAATCCGAAAGGATACATGCACCCGTATGTTCATTGCGGCACTGTTCACAATAGCAAAGGTATGGAAGCAACCCAGATGCCTAAAAATAGATGATTGGATCCAGAAGATGTGGGACATATACACAATGGAATACTATTCAGCATTCAAAGAAGATAAACACATGCAATTTGCAGCGACATGGATGGAATTAGAGGGGATCATACTCAGTGAAATAAGCCAGAAAGA
>PVIJ01020781.1:0-20093 GCA_004024925.1 Scalopus aquaticus | reverse complement strand
CGACTTCACATGCTCCTGCAGCTCCTTAATGAGCTGGTCCTGGTTGTGGGACAGGAACTCTGGAGTCAGGACCACAAACGCCTTCACCACCTGCAGCCAGGACAAGGGTCAAGAGGGAAGGAATCAGAGTGTATCATCGTGTCTAGGCTAATGCAAAATCAGTGTTAAGATTTCTGCCACTGCTAATCCCCCTCAGTCATGCTTACAGATATCCTGGGCAGGGGAAAGGGAGAAACTGAAGGTAAGTATGGTGGACATTCTAATTCTCTCTCAAGTGTCTCATTTTATGGACAGGTAGGATTGCAGATTGAAACCAGGCTAGAAGCTTACACTGTACGTACAACAGAGTGATGGGTGAGAAACTAGTTAAAGAGAAGAAAGTAAAGACTAGAGACCATGAACCTAAATGGTTTGGATAACTTCTCCAAACTACAATGTGCACATCCATAAAATGGAATCAATTGTCATACATAATTCATAGGAAATAAAATGAAATCATACACAGCATGGCTTAGCTCAGTGCTTGGCATGTAGGTTTTTGTATTAGAGGATTCCTGTTGGGTCCTATTTCCTATGATTTCCATGGGTGATGTATCCCTATACCTTCCAGAAGTATGATACTGCTTAGCATGCACCCTGCAGAAGTGCACTTGGGCACTGACCCCCACTTCTGCCCCCTCAGCCTGTCTATACATACAGCAATCTTTGCTAGACTCCACCTGGGCCTATTTCTATTTCTTCTTCCCCTTGTTCTCACTGCAAACCTCATAGCTCATGAGCCCTGTACTTTGGCTTAAATCCCTCCTCTATTCAGGGATCAGATTCTGATTCAAATGCCACCCAGCAGGAGGGATCCCTGCAATCCCCAAATTATAGACTGTATATGGTTTTGCTATGTGCCAGGCCTTATTCCAAGCTTTACAAACATTGACACATTTGATAATCACAAAATCCCTCATCTTACAGATGGGAAATGGAAGCTCCAAGAGACTACACACCTTGCCCAAGATCGCACAGCTAGTAAGCCCTGGGGCCAAGATTTGAAAGCAGGCTGTCCAACCCGAGAAGCCATGCTTTTCAGCCCCCATGTTATACTATTTGCTCCCACATCTGCACACCCAGGCTGCTGCTCCCCCATTACCTCTCCGCGGGTGGGGTCTGGGCTGCTGACCACAGCCGTCTCAGCCACAGCAGAGTGCTCCATCAGTGCATTCTCCACCTCTGAGGGCCCAATACGGTGCCTGTAGAAGAACCTGTCCTTCAGAGAAGACTGACCCCTTCACCTATAGGCCAGCCCCAAATCTAGAACCAACTAGAATAAAGGTCCAGATCAGCCTTCCCAGCCCAGAAACTAAACTCACCCACTAGAGTTAATGATGTCATCTGCACGTCCCATGAAATGGAAATACCCATCTTGGTCCTTGATTCCACGATCTCCCAGGATCCAAAAATCTCCTCGAATGTTAGCTGCTGTCTTCTCCGGATTGTCCTAGTGACCAAAAAAAGATGGTCATTGTGTCTACGAAGTCCAAATCCTCTGCCCCAAGGCTGCCTTGGACAGATGTACAGATTGTGCATTTTACAACTTGAACAACCAACTATACATGGTGGGCCGACCCTGAACCAGTCCAACACACTCCCAAGAGGAACTGGATCCTCCCCTTTATTAAACTTATCCACCCACGATCTCTCATCTACTCCCCTGGGTCCAGTGTGATGGGTAATATCAACGTACTCATTCACCCATGCACTAGGGCCTTTTCCCCAGCTGATTCCACCTTCCCTTCGACAGTCAACCTAACCCCTGCTCTACTCCATGACACCATCCAAAGTTACTAGTTTATTAGATGGTTTCCTTGGCACCTTTGTTAGATTTGAAAGGAATAGAGATACCCCAGTCAGCCCTGAGGGCCCAGGCCAACATGGCTATTTCTACAAAGGCTGGCTGGGTCCCTCTATTCAACCAAGGTACTTGTCCTTTTTACTAAAGGCTGACACTTGCCCCGTCAGTGCATCTTCATATATTGTTCAAATCTGAGGTGTGGGCTCCAGATTGGGAGTTCAGTCACTGAATTAGAAGGCAGCACATGGAATTTGTAGCCACTTCATTTGGAAAATAACAGTATTAAAGGTTAGAGAGATCATGAATCTTGTTTAAGGCCAAACAATCATTACAAATGTCAGAGCTGGGACCAGAAGCCACATCTTTGGCCAATACTGGCTTGGCTCTTCCTCCTGGTTACCATGTAACTCCAGCTGGCATTGACTGTGGCATTTGATTCAATTCATGAACTTCCGGGTCTGTTCCCTTCTCTGTCAAATAGAAGCTACTAGACTGGTGTGTGAAAGTGGACAGGGACAGCACACAGAACTGCTTAGAGAAGTACCTAGAGTGACTGTACCCCCATCCCTTAGGTTTGATTTTCTACATCTGTATAATGGGAATGATAATTTGGATCAACAGCAATTCTTTTATACTGCACACTCTGATATAGCACTGTTCTAAGTGTTTCATAAATATTAAAGTATTTCGGGCCTCCCCGGTGGCGCAGAGGTTAAGCGCTGCGCTGTGGAGCTGTCGACAGCGGTGACGCGAGTTCGACGCCCGGCCAGGGAGAATCCCACATGGCGCGGCAGACCTCTCCTGCCTTGCCCGCTGCTCCCCTCAGCACTGTATTTCTGATCTGCCTGTTCTGCTACCCGCTCCGTCTCTGGTGAACCCTCTCACCGCCCCATGCCTCTGGCCTGTACCCCAGCTTGTATGTATAAATAAAAAATAAATCTTCAAAAAATATATTAAGGTATTTCAATACAAATAATAATGCTAGGACAAGTATGATACCCCTTTTGCAGGTGAGGAAACTGAGGCATAAGATATCAGTTACTTGCCCAAGATCATATAATAAGTAGTGGAGCAGGGCTTTGAACTCAAACAATTCATCTCCAAAGACCTCACAGGATACTTGGGAGGATTAAATAAATTTAGTGTGTATGTTGTAAGATAGGGCTTAACATGTAGTAAGCATTTAATGTACGGTAGTGACTATTGTTGGGTTTATAATTTAATATATATTTTTTAAAAGATTTATTTATTTATTCATACAAGCTGGGGTACAGGCCAGAGGCATGGGGTGGCGAGAAGGTTCACCAGAGACAGAGTAGGGAGCAGAACAGGCAGATCGACTGAAATACACTGCTGAGGGTAGCAGCGGGTGAGGCAGGAGAGGTCTGCTGCACCATGTGGGAATCTCCCCAGCCAGGTGTCGAACTCGTGTCACCACTGCCGACATCTCCACAGCGCAGTGCTTAACCGCTGCGCCACCAGGGAGGCCCTATAATTTAATATATTATCTAATCATCTTGGCATCAGAAAGCATGTGTGTGAGGTTTTCTCTTCCCGTTTTTCAACAGCAGTGGGAGTGGATGAGACTTGTAATCTCTGACTTCATCATCCTTACCCACGAGGTAGTTGGACTTGAGGATCACCTATTTCTAATGTCCAAGGTCTGAATAAAGAGAAGCTTTCAATGATCTAGTCTCAATGTAAGTGTCAGGCACATGGCTCTAAAGGAGACCAGTGTCGTAGAGCATTGGGGGGGGAGGCGCGGGCAATATTGGGCGGGTGTTGTCCTTAGGAAAACACTGCTATATATCATTCAGTAGGAGCACACTTTTTGGCATGAAACAATTCCTGGATTTGGAAAGGGTATCTGGAGAAAGATAATTCTTTAAGTGGGATTTTAGTGACAGGCTAAGGAAGACAGGAGTGAAGAGCCAGTCTTTTCTCTTGGAAAAGTCTCCATTCTTAGACATGGGACACGACTTGCCTCTATATCTTGCTTCTTGGGAAAGTTCATCAATTTGGGATGTCCCCTCCTTCATTCCACTCAGAGGCAACTCTTCCCACCAGGAGGACAGAGGGGGATGTATTCCTTACCACATAGCCAGAGAAGATGCCTATAGGCCTGATGGGTTTGACTCTGATGCCCAAGTCCCCTTCTGTGCCAGGGGGCAGGACATTACCTTCATCATCTACAACCTGGAAGAAGAAGCAGATTGTAAAAATGGTCCATCTAGCAAGGGAAGTCTTGAATGGCAGCATGGAAGAGCTGAGCTGTTCAAATAAAGACCCTTTTGATCAAGGGGTAACTAAAAGCAAGTGCTAGAAACCAAGAGGAGCCAAGAGTTTTAAACACAAATCTTTAATACATTTGCCTGGAATAGTTTAGATGGAGCCCCTTATTCAGACTAAATCAGATGACCTTGGGAAAATTCTTCTGGCTTTAAGCTCAGGAAATATCATCTCCCATTATGCTTGAGGCCCAAAACTCACATTATGATTCTGCTACCTTAAGTTTTTTGAGCAATTTAAATTTTACATCTCAGTGCCTTCATTTCTAAAACAGAGATAATAGCAGGGATTTTTCCCCAAAGGATTATAATGAGTTACCACAAAAAAAAAAAAAAAAAAACAAAAAACCAAACCGCTCCATAAATGATTATCATAATCAAGGGTGAGAGAGCAGGCAATTACAACACTGAACAGAATATAATTTGTTACACTTTAGATCTATATATCTATACACATAACCATAGATACATATTACAAATTCTATTTCTTGAGATTTAAGCCAAAGGATAATATGTAATCAAAGACAATATAGTAATAATTATATAAGTACATAAAATATGTAATTATATAAATAAGAATAAAAATAACTCAAATAAATAACAATAGAAAGGAACAAAATCTTAGCTATAGAATATGCATTATATTGATGTTTTTACTAGTGAAAATTTTGGAAACTATCTATTGACCAACAAAAGGTATAAAGAGCAGTGGAATCATACTATCTACTACTATGTAATAATTAAAACTAATGCCATAAATGGGTATTAATTGACCTGGAAGGATGGTCACTCAAGATTATTCAATGATGAAAGTAAATTACAAAATGGTATGTCAAGATTTACCCTTATTTTTATTTTAAAAATATGTGTTTTTATGTAACTAGTTAGTTAACACTTTGTGGTCCGCTCACGTATTAGTGCGTGTTTTTGTCACCAGTATCAGGTGGCCGCTCACGTATTAATGTGTGTTCATCTGGTCTCCAGTTTTTCAAGCCACGGTGGATTTATTTGGAACTATTAGGAGCTATTTCTTTGATCGTACTCAGTCTAGAAGCTTTACACATAGTTTTGGTGAAAGTGTAAGGTGTTTTGTGAGAGAGATTACAGTTTTTTTAATATCCAGTAGTTCAGGAGTTGTGTGTGTTTTATTGAATGCTTATGCCATTCATGCGGTGGCACAGAAAATGGCCAGCCCCAAGGGCTGGTAAATTTAAAGGGCACCAGCACACAAAGTGTTAATTTGCTGCCTAGTCAAAGCAGCTTTCTCTGGATAATAAGACTATAAATAATTTCCTACTTTTCTCCCTTTTCCCCTCCTTTCTTCTTCTTCTCCCTCCCGCTCCCTATTCCTTCTTCCTCTCCTCCTTTACTCCTCCCTCCTTCCCAAATATTATTCTAATATTCTTACTCTCACTTTTCTTCCACAAACAATGTAATAAATCATTGACAGAAATATTAGTCTTTTTTCTTGTTTCCCTCCCTTCTTAGTGCCCCTAACAAACCTGCACATCATAAAGGGGAATTGCTGTTCCCAGGGAGCCAGGTTTGACCTTCATTGCCTTGGAAACTCTGCAGGTGAGTCCCTGTGGAAAGCAGGAGAGAGATGGGCAAACCTCAGGAGGGTCACACAGTCACAGGAAACAAACAAACAAAGATCCAGCAGTGCATGTCCTGACATCCTGGAGTTGACTCATGATCAGTGGCTTCCCTCCCATTTTCCCATCTTGCTCCCCTTTACTGAGATCTCCCAAGAAGGCGATCTGACTTACCTCTCCCCAGGGAAGAGGAGCTAGTAACCACGTTATAAGCTCTCTAGAGGAACTAAAGGACGACAGATACCAAACAGTGTGAGGTTACATTATCTACCCCAGCAGGACCATCTGTGATTGACTCCTGAAATGAATCTTCCTGAACTCATGCTACAGCCCAGGGGACCATTCCCTAAACATGGCCTCCTCTGAGTGGCCGGAAGCCTGTGCCACAACCCCATTGTCTTCAACCACACTGGCAAAGTTAGACACGACAGCGCTGCTCCAAGACCCCTGGCAGGGCTCTGCCAGGGGAGACCTGCTAAGCGCAGGAAGAGAGAGCATCAAGATTGGGGAGGAGGAAGTGAGAAGTGCTGAGAGTTGCAAGAAACAGGCACTGGGAAAAGGAGTTGGGGGAAACTATTCCCCCAATTGTTTGGATAAGTGATAGTGCAACAGAGCAATGTGAATCCACATTGTGCTCGGGGGATCCCAAGAACTCCAAGGTGTCTCAGCAGGTGAGGCCGGGGGCAGAGCCGGTTCTGCTCTCCATGCCTCACCTCAGTCTCGCCAGCTCAGCACAGTGCCGGCATGTTCGCCAGTCAGGTCTCTGCTAAAATGTCACCGCATCGCAGAGGTCCTTCCTGACTACTGTATCTGAAATACCAGCCACTCATCCCACCTCGCTCCACTTCACCCACTTTACTTTTCAGCATCTGCCATGTCAGATATTCATTAGTCTCTCTCTCTTCCATTCCCACTGGACTATAAGCTCCATAAAAGCAGCAACTTTGTCTGTTTCGTTCTGTGCTGAATTTTCAACCCCCAGTGCCTTTCCCATAGCAGATGCTCAATAAATATTTACAATAGGTGACTGATAAATTGGTGCCCCATGTTTTTATTATCAGAGATTTTGGAAGTCCGCGAGGTCACCAGCCCGTGGGTCTCCTACCAGCAGTTACCGTTTCTGTCTGGCCATAGAATTCTCGGATGTCCAGTCCTGTCTGGGACTTCCAGCTCTCTAGAGTTTCTGGAAGAAGGGCTTCTCCTCCAGAGAAGCAGTTCTGAAGATGTGGGAACTTATAACTGAAGGAGAGAAGAGAGATAAGTGTTCCCCCTAGCCTCCTGAGCCCAGACCCTGCTCAGGCCTAGCACTGGATGCTGGGTGTTTTGATGATGGTTTTGCATTTACAGCGGTGACTCATGCTCAGAGGGTCAGAGAGATGAGCGCGTGGGTATGTGAGGGGTGCAAGAGGATAGTTCAACATACCCAGTGGCCCTTAACCATTGCCCAAAGCCCTGTCACCTGGAAAGGTTCTGCTGTAGCAACATCCGGTAAATGAGGGGGGCACCCACCAGGTTGTTGATTGGGTAGCTGGATAGCACCTGGAGGGAGAAATAGCAGAGACATTGACATCAAGTCAGTGCTGACTTACTCGTGTGTATGGTAGTTACCAGCATGGACTACGGTGCTGCGGAGGTCTGGGTTTAAATCCTAGCTATTTTTGCTGAGTCTATTTCAGGCCAAGCGAACCCCATAATCCTTATGCACCCTCACCCCATAATCCCCATGCACAATCAGTCACTACAGAGAAAGATCCAGGACTAATTTGGAGCATTTTTGTCAAATCAGTCTAAGCGTTCCTACCAGTTTAATGACTTTACTTGACATCAGGGCAAAAGTCCATTAAACATGTTGAGTGAACAAATGACCCACCATATCCATCTCCTGAATATCGTTTTTTATGCCATAAATGGGTATGTTTCCTCCCCTGGACTATGGCGTCCATAACAGCAGGGAACATCTTTTTTACTGAACACTGTCCATTCATGTGACAAGGTTAGCAAAAATCAAGTGAATTGAAAGAAATTGCAATTAATTAGAATGGGCCAACCTCAGGCTCATTCTAACCATCTAGGGCAAATCAGATCTTCTCTTACCTTTAGGATGACCAGGGGGTCAAACTTCGGCAAGAGATGAATGAACGTGCACGCTCCTGATGTCCAGGATTCCAAAAATGAGCTCAAGAGGTTTAATATCCAACCCGTGTCTGAGATGGTCCACATTACGTCAGAAGTTTTCAGGTCTATCCACATGCTGAGAAGGTAGAGGAAACACGAGGACGTAACTGTGAGAGAGCGCTGGGGTGCGTGTTTTGCACACAGCACGTCTTTGTGTACCTTTGTAGAAGTGTGTGTATATGTAAGCAGGCAGGGGGAAGGAGAGTTCTACACTCAGGTCCTGGAGTTTTTATATTCATACAGGAGGAGTCGAGTATTCAGAAGATGTGACCCCAGCTTCTGTGATGTAACAGATAACTGGGTCTCATTCTCTTAACAGAACTTAGCATAGTTTTCGACTCTCGGTAATCACCTAGGAAATGTCTGCTAGCAAAAGACATTTAAATGAACATTCTAATCAATGACCTTGCCAAGTTCAAGTTTGACTGAGGAGACCTTTGGTCTTCTTGAAGTATCAAGAATTGCCTAAAGATCATGAGGATGTTGGTAGGGTTCCCCTTCTCTCTTTAGGCCAAAATAAAAAGGTGAGGAGGTGATTAGGTTCATCTTAAAGCAAAAATGATTGGGGTTAAAGATGAAGATTTTTTCGTAGATGGAAATCACTATAACACATGCCCTTCTCTCAAGATGATTAATACTTTTAGCTATGCAGGGAAATTAGGTCATAGCCTATGAAGGCCAAATTTTCTTTGGGGGGGAATTCAATATCTTAGTTACATTGAAGTGATTTATCTCCTATCTTTTAGAATAAAAAAGATTTATCCAGAATAAAAGAACATTTTACCATAGCTCTTTCATTAAATATTTTCAATTAAATTATTTGGTTTTCTGGTAACACAGGGCCATTTCAGTTTTTGAGATTTTTTTTTTGCATTAAAGTATTTTTCATTTCTAATAATGAAATTAACCTGGCAAACAGGATCTTCTGAAAAAGACCCAGAAATCTCTTGGTGTCTTTGTATGATAACATTGGCATGATATATTGATTCCACAGATGGAACTGATTTAGAGTTAAAGGAAATTCTGAATTATGAGATCTGCAATCCAGAAATTCTGAGATCTCACTATATCTAATTAAGCCAATTACAGCTTCTGCTCCAATAAATTTGAGAAGTAATTTTTTTGCTGACAAAAATGCCATTTTGGAATTGGGTAACATCAAAGCATATTCCTAGTACTCCAAAGGATAAGATGGAGATCAGTTTGGGGGAAAATGCATATAAACCTTGTACAAGTCATTCAATTGAATAGACTCATGGCTCAAAGTACTGAAGAGGTCTTGAAAGACCCTGTTACCTGAAACCGAAATGTCTCACCCAAGATGACTGGACATCAGCCTGCCAGGCCATGCCCTCTTTCTCCCTCCCAACCGTCTTTCTCAGAAGCACCAGTTGGTATCACAACCCAGGAGAGCTAGGTTTAAGCTCAGAAACACCTCATGGTCTGGTAATATAGCTCCTTGGGAAAAGAAAGGGCTCTCCTTACCCAGCATCCATCTTAGCCTTGAGGCCTAGGCTTGAGTGGGAGTGTTCCACCATTTTTGGAAGGCCAGTGGTCCCACTGGTGAAGTAGATTGCAGCTGCTTCTTGGCTTCCAGTCTCTACACAGCGATGAGTAGTAGATGCTCCTCTGATAGAGACATAGACTGTCACCTTCTCAGGTCACCCCCCAGCCCCCGCAGCCAAGGGCCAGCAGCCAACCCATTCCAGAAGGGAGACTCATGAGTGGCTAAGACCATAAGATTCTGAATCAGTCAGGCTTGGGTTTGAAAACCACCAGGTTTTGCGTTTTGTTATCTATGTAACTTTGGCTCATTTATTTAACTTCTGAGTTTCAATTCTTATACCTGCAAAATGGGATCAATAATATCTGTTTCATGAATTATAATACGAAAGGAATCAGTGAGAACTCAATAAATGCTTTGTGAATACTTGTTGGGAACTCTAGTATAATACCCCAAAGTGTTAAATTATTAATGAGTTTTCCCAGTAAAACCTCTTTTATTTCCTTGATGCCTCTGCACTACCCTCAGACAGCTCTTCCAGTGTCCTGATTTGTAGTCTCTCCAAGCTGGTTTACATTGTCTGTGTCTCTAACAGTTATCTTAAACACCATGACATTAGGCAAAAAAGAAAACCCTTAGGGGTTGCGAAGGCATGTGTCTCTAGGAGGAGGATTTCAGACACGTGACAGGGCAATTGGTTCTTCTAGCCTTTCCTGCTATTGACTGTTGGAAGATGGCAGTATACTAGTCATCTCTTGGGTTTTGCCTGATATATTCTTGGCATCACCTTTGCTTCCAGCCATGACTGCAGTGAATAGCTCTGGGTGATTTTTAACACACTTGCTGTTGACAGTATGTTGCATTTAGTGTGGTGCACAGGTGGTTTGGGAGTGTCCTAGGGCTTATCTGTTGCCATGGCCTGGGACGCTGAGCCCACTCTGAATGCATGTGTGTACAGCACAGAGAATGGGGTAGACAGTGCTCCCCAGATCAATGCTCCATCAGTAGGGACTAGGGGCTGATGTGTCAATGACTGTCACTCCTTTAGTGGGTAAATCTGAGAGGCAATCTAAGTGCTCCTTAAGTGCTCCTGCAGACCAAGCCCCACTTATCCCTTGCAATGATTTGATAATAAACTCTTGTATGAGCTTTTTTTTTTCTTTCCCTGAATCACTTCTGACAATCTCACGCTCTGTTCTGTTCTATTTGGATGCCCAAAACACCTGCTTGCTTTAGTTTGCACCTTCGGTGAAACCCCAGCCTAGGACATGCAGATACTCACCGTAGCAGTGTCTTGAAGTCCAGCCACCCATCCTGCCTTTTCTCAGATACTAGTAGTTTCGTTTTCAGAGAAGGGCAGTCAGGGGCCACCATGTCCACTGCTTGGGTCATTTCATCCCCAGTCACGATGGCCTTGGCCTTAGACTGCTGAAGCCTATAGAGAATGTCTTTGGTTCTCATCTGGACAGTCCCGGGCATGAAGACAAGGCCTGGAGAAGCCAAATGACTTAGAGAGACTGGAAGGGAGGGTTGTCTCCTTCCCTAGAGAAGCCTGAAGCAAGCAGGTGGTAGGGAGAATGGAGGTTGGGGTAGGAATGACCAGTGGGGAGTATCAATAATGGGGGATCACGGTCAGCATGATTTGAGCACAGATTTCACTTAGGTTGTCAGAGCTGTAAGGAGCCTATTGAGACTAATGAGATAAACTGATTTGCCTAATATCACACCATTGACTGTCTAAAGCCAACACAATATCCCCCACACATAGTGTCCTTCAGGAGGGTGCTAGGTCCTAAGACTCTCAGAGCAATTAAAATATTATAATGAGGGAAGGCAGCTTGAATTGCCCATGGCGCTGTAGCACAGCGGTGCTCCAAGTCCTGGCTATTGCTCCCCAACCTGGGACACTTCAGAAACGCAAGAGCACACAAGAGTACTCTTAGTTTTTCTATGATTTTCTTCTCTTTCTCAAGATGCTTATTATTTTTGTTTGATTCTTAATATGATATCACATGTTCCTCCTGTGAAATAACTTCTACCTCAGCTAACTGGAGAGCAATTAGCTGCCTCAGTGTCTCTCCATGATGATGCTGAGTCATAAAAGCATCTCCCTTGCTGAGTTCTCCTTCCCTTCAGCGCAGTCTCTCAACAGGCCCCCTTCCTCTCACCCCAGGGGGTTCCAAGTCCCTATAGTTGTGCTCCGTTTCCTCCGATTACTCCTACTTACTGACCACATTTACGTTGTCCTCCTTACCAGCCCTCACACTCTCAGCCCCCCAGCCCATATTCCTAGAGTGTAGGGTGGGAACTGGGCTTTTTGAGGAGACAACCTGCTGTCTGTAATGGAAATTAGGAAGGGCAGTTTGTGAAGGATGTTAGGGCTCCTTGGGGTTTCATACACCTCTTCACTTCTCATTTTTCATATCTAAAGGCTGACGAGCCTCACATTTCTGATGCCATCTGAGATAGCGTGCCCTTCCTAACTTCTTACTTCTTATCCCTTCCGTTTTTATTCCATACTCTGTAAAAGTTGAGAAATAATTGACCTGTGATGTGATATTCATTTTAGGTGTACAACATCACGATGTGATATGTGTGTACATCTTGTAAAATGATTACCATGTAGGGTTAGTTAACATCCAACACCACACATAATTGAACAATTTTTTTCATGCGCTGAGAATTTTGAAGACCTACTCTCTTAGCAGCATTCAAGGATACTACATGGTTTCATTGCCTATGATCGTCAGGCTGTATGTCACTTCACCTGGACCGATTTATCTCCCAACTGGAATGTCTCATCCTTTTTGAACAGCTCATGGGCACCCCTAACTCAACAGTTACCAGCTCACCGTGTTAGACCACACCCGTTTCTCCCTATGTTCCTCACTTCAGCGGAAGACAGCAGCACCCACCCCGTTGCCCACATGTCTGGGACCTCCCCATCTTCCTGGCCTCCTTCCTCTACCATGTATCATGCTTCCAAAAACTCTGTTCTCAGTTTCTTCCCGATTATGTCTTAAATCCATTTCTTAGCTCTGTCTCCACCGCCCATCTAAGGAGCAAGAACAATCATCCCTTGTCTCCTCACTGGGATTTCCCGTTCCTACTCCTGTCCTCCGTCATCTCTAGCAATCCAAACCATCCTGAGTGACCTTTGACAAACAGAATATGATCATGTCATTCAAACCTGTCCATGGTTTCCATTCCTCACTGAGTGAGAGTCTAACCCTGGCCCACAAGGTCCTGCCACTTCAGCGCCTGCCCTTCCTTTAGTCTTGCAGGCCACTACCCTCTCCTCCCCCTGGATTCCAGGCACACAGGCATCCGTCAGGCATCTCATCATGTCCAGGCTTCCCTTCCCCATGCATCATTTCCTCTTCCCAGAGTGTTCCTCTCCTGGCCAGATTCAACTCATGCTTCAGCTCTCACTCCAAATATCACTTCTTCTCAGACTTTCATGGCCCCCTTGTATCAGTTGTTTCAGGCCTTCTTGTATAGCAGAAGTTGGCAAACATTTTGTGTAAGGGGCCGAAGAGAAACTACTTAAGCTTTGTGGACCAGATGTTCTCTGTCCTAGCTCCTCAAGTCTGCCATCACAGTGTGAAAGCAGTCACAGATAATATGTATACAGGGCCATATTTCAATAAAACATTATTTACAAAAATAGGTTGGGGGCCTGATGTGGCCTATAGGTCATAGTTTACCAACTTTTAAAAGTAGGTAAACCTACTTTTAACCTACTTTTAAAAAGTAGGTTCTTGTGAAATTCTTATGCCACTTATCAAAATTCAGATTAAAGAAATTATGTGTGCAATTAAGGATTTGATAGCTGTCTTTCCCCTTGGATTTCCACAATGCCGGAGGCGGTATCTGAGTGAGACTTCCTGCAAGACTAAAGGAAGGGCAGGCGCTGAAGTGGCAGGACCTTGTGGGCCAGGGTTAGACTCTCACTCAGATTTGTTAGTCCCACAAATATATAGACTGTGCTTTGCTCACTTTGTGATAGTAACCTCCAGCCTATGACTTCACACATAGCATGTTTAAATAAATGGAAGAAGGGTGGTGTCTCTCTATAAGGAAGGACAACATGCTATATAGAGAGGCAGCTTTTAGGAGGGGTGGTTGACTTTCACTGCCATCAGTTTCCTGAACAAGGGAGACAGTGACCAGGCTGGTGGTCAGTTACCAACCTGCTCGCATGCAGCCCAGGGTCACCAGCCACCACTCAGGCACTCGGGGCAGCACCACTGCCACTCGGTCCCCACGCTGCAGGCCACACACCCCTGAGAGGACATTGGCCACCTGTTGGCTGAGTTCACTCAGTTGGCTGAAGTTCCACTTCACCTCATCTCCATCATCATTCACCCACCATAGGGCTGGGCTTGGTGGTCGTCTGCCAGCCTGAAGAAAGAAAAAATCTACTGATCAGGTGGATTGGTACCTAAATACATAGAATAAATTTCCCATGTTGGGACTGCCGCATCAGTCTCGACCCTGATACAATTCTAGAGGAGATGGGGCACATTCAGGATGCTATGGCCATAGGCACCCTGATACATTCTTAAAAAGTACTAAAAACCCTAAAGAATTTTTATTTATATGAGTTCCATCAATATTTACCAATTAGAAGTTATAATTGACAAATGCTTTCAATGTATGGTTTAAAAAAACAACTTAAACCCATTATACATTACCATAAAAAGATATATTTTAATAAAGTGGTTAAGTATACTTTAAAAAAGGAGTGGCATCATTTTATATTTTTGCAAATCACTTTAATGTCATCTGTGGTAGAAGAGAAATGGGTTTATCTGGCTCTGCACTCTCTTTGATGCAGTATCCCCACCACAGAACATCTGGAAAACACCAGTGTACAGGTGAGAGAATGAATGAAAAAGGCAAATGTTATCTGAATTTGTTTACTTCACTCTCTTTTTCGAGCTATCTATGTATTTATTTGCTTTTGTTTTCATTTTGTACTGTAGTAAAATATCCATAACATAAAAGGTACCATTTTAAGTGTACAATTCAGTGGCATTAAGAATCTTCACATTGCTAAGCAACTATCATCACTATCATCATTATCAAAATTGATTCTATGGAGAGGAATTTTGAACTACCTGTTATCATTTGCTTTTTGATTTTGCTTATAGTGTTGTTTGTCCATGGTGAAGTTTTTGATGATTATGTAGACTGAGTAAATCACTTCTTTTATGAATTCAGGTTTATCAGTCATGTTAGGCAGCCATTCCTCCTTATTTCCAGGAGATATAAATTTTAAACACAGGCCAGAAACACAAATTTTTACATGAACAATTTCAATTTTAAAATGTTGTACCAATTTCTTTTTAAAAGATAACCTTCACCCTAGGCTTCATCAGCCTGGAGTCCCAGCAGCCATAATCTCTGCACTATGGTTGCATCAAGATGTTGGGAACTTATGATAATGTCAGCCCTGAGTCCCTTTGGGCATCTTTCTTTTAAAGCCATGTTAGCAGATCCACGTCTTCCCCTACCCCAGGCAAGATAAATCTTCCCATCTTTCATAAAGATGCACAGAACTTGAGGGGAAAGCAACAGCCAGACTGGTAGCAAAAGGGGTAGAATTTTAGAATTCCAAGGTGGGAAAGCAAACTTATAATTTCGGCATCACTCTCTCTCTCTGCTATCTCCCACTTGAGCCCTTTGCCCATCGCCTCCTAGGGCCGTCCCACCTGTGCACGCCCCTCATGATAAGGCCGTGCAACTTCTAATGTGGTGACAGACTCGGTCTTCGGTTAATGTTGATTTTCTCTCTAAACCCAGCCCCACCTCCTCCACGACACCTGCCCACTAGTCCCGGTTTCCCCCCAGGGGACCACAACAGAGCATGTGCAGTATCTGTTGGCAAACATTGTGTCAGCTGCCCTGGGGTGTGAGCAGATTGCCATAGGCTGCCCCCATCTGTCTCCTGGGTCCTTCTATCTGCCAAGTTTGTGCCTCTTGCTCCCATCCCCTTCTGCCTTCCTAGAGAACGCACATCTTGTTCATAGGCTATCATGGAGCCTGATGCAAATACGGGCCCCACAAATAGGTGTTGCATGAATGGATAAATCAATGAGTTCAACCAAGTGTCCATCTCTGAACCCCCTCCACCCATTACCTTCTCCATTCCAGCCCAGTGGTCCATCACATCACTAACAAAGTTGAACTTGTTGGGGACTTCTTGGGGGCCCCATGGCAGGGGTGCCAGTTGCCTGGCATGGATATGCAATGCACGGCTGAACATCTGTGTCCCCCATAGGGTGAAAACCCCCTGGAGTTTCCGCAGACAATGCATGCTCAGTCCTGTGAAGGGAAGAGGAGACCAGGGTGAGACTCCTATGTAGGCTGTTCTCCTTTATCGTCCGCTGCTGAAGGAGATGCATCCCAACCTCACAGGGTTCTTCCAGAACATAATCTGTTGTGGCTACGAGTGAACTGGCATGCAACATCCAATTCAGTTTCCTCCTGGTGTGCCATTCTCCAAAATCACAGCAACCAGTCTAGCTCTAGCTCTCCAGCTCTGCCGACAGCTTTGTGAACACCCAATTCCATGTACTAAACCCTTTTGTGCTCTAAATAGTTGATATGGTAGACTGAATTGTTTCCAACAACTTTCTTCCGTCTGATAGTAGGATTACACAACTTCCTTCCTTTTTCTGTAACTCACCTGGGGCATTCTAAGGAGAATCCACCTCTTTCTTAGGGGCTCTGCTTTGGTTCAAGTGAGAAGTGAGTGGATATGACTGCATGGTGGGTGGAACGCTGGCTTTTTAGCCTTCTGTTATGAGAGTAGTTTAGCACTGATGGGCGTTCACCCTCATCTGGGGCCCCAGAATGATAACACGTGCGTGGCTGAGCTGAGCCTCAGACAGTGGGGAAAAAGAACTGTCTGCTTACAGGTCCTGAGACATTTGGGATGTTTGCTACTGTAGTAAACTTTGCCTAATACAAGTAGCATCTATTTCCTGAAACTGAACCTTGACTGAGATATCTTGAGCACTGTGCACCTAACACCAAAGACCGAAGGTGCAGAATTACTTTAGAAATTATAACTATTGCAATTATTAATTCTCTCTGTATGGTGGCCCTATAAAAATTATTGCCAGTGCTGTACAAGCTGGTCTCTGAGTTCCATGGTGTGCGCCTTGATGAGACTGCACAATTGGAATCAAATGACCTTGGATACCAGGAATCTGCCATTTGGCTGAATTCTCATTCCCTGTTGTCTACTCATAAGCAGCAAGAAAATTCAAGGTCTCTTTCTCTTGTGTCTCCTCTCCTATTTTCCAAAAGTACAAAAAGTGAAGATTTCCCTCTACCGCTAGGCAGGAACATTCCTTACCTTTGTGTCTTTGCTCCTGTTCTTTTTCCATGCCTGGCTCTTTCACATTCTTCTGACACCTCACCTCAGAGAAGCCTCCTTCTCTGGACAACCCCTCAACTTCCATTGCCCTTTGAGTGCGCTTCTCCCAGCTTCTCCCCTCCGTTTTTGCTGTGTTCGAGGCACCTCTTTCTCTGCCCAGTGCTGCCTCCTCAGTAAGACCTGGAGGACACTCCCTTTTGCGGTCCTTTGGGATTGCAGATTGCTTTCCTCTGGCGGTTTTCACTCACCTCCCAGCTGACTCCTAAGGACTGGTTATTACCACCATCAGCCCTGACCCCGTGGGTTCATTCCTCACACGGTGCTCACCTGTCAAGTCCCCTCGGAGCTGTCTCTGGGGACTCTCTTGGTCCACCCTCCTCCTGGGCAGAGAGCTCCAGGAGCCGTGGCACCTAGGAGGAGAGCACAGATAATGCAGCAGTCAGCTCCAGGATCCCCGCAGCCTTCTAGAAAGCACGGATAATCATTAACTGGGGACAACCCCGAAGCGTGACTTGCAGTAAAGTCAGTCTTCCTTGCCATGTTTACGGCTTGCTCAGCCTTGGAGGCTTGGAGGCCCACAGAAACTATTTTTGTTTTTTTTTTTTTCAACTTATGGGGGTGAAAAGGAGATTAATGCTCAAGACTGACAGCAAGCTCTTGCCCCACCAGGGAGACAGAAGCAGCCCTCACGTGGGCTTGATTCACATCCTCTGGCCCCCTTTAACCCTTTCCCTCACCTGATTCTCCTCGTCCTCTCAATCTCTTCTGATGATTCTACCTTGTGTCCTTTATTCACACTCAGGCTAAACCTGATCAATCAGGACCATGGCTGGAAACTCAGCTGCCTCGCAGCGGTCCTCACATGTGTCTGCAGCCTGGATCTCTCTCCTGCATCCTATTCTGCTTCACTTCTCCCCTGGGATGTCTAATAGGCATGTCAAGCATATATCGCCCCAAATTGGCATCAATATTCTCCCTTCTCTGCAAGCCACGCAGCTCACCTTCCAGCTGGTCCCTCTCTGTGAATGGCGAACCTAGTTTTGAGTTCTTCTGACATCAGATCTTGGAGCCTTCCCTGTCTCTTCTCTTTCACACTTTGGATGTGACAAATGCAGTCAGTTCCACCTTTGAACTACATCTAGAATTAACTCATCCTCTGACCCATTCCAGATCAGCAGCATCATCACATCTCTACAAGGGTACTGGTCGCCCTGCTTTTGCCTTCACTCTGCAGCCTATTCTCACACAGCAGCAAGGATGAGTCAGATTCAAAACCAACGTGAGATCATGAGTTCCTCTGAGTAGAAACTTAAGTCCTGGCTGATCCCTATAAGATCTGGCCTGATGTTATCACCCGCGAGGCTATTACCTCAATGACTTCTCTGTAAACCTTTTCTCTTGCTTTCCTTACTCTAGTTACATGGACTTCTTTGCTGTTCCACCATTGTGTCAGAAATGTCCTGCCACAGGACCTTTGCACTTGCTGTTCCCTCTCCCTGAAATTCTCTTCCTTTAAACATTTAAATAACTACTTCTTTACTGCCCTCAGATCCTTAAAAACCATCTTTTAGGTGAATCCCTTCCTGCCCACCTGATAGAACACCCTAGACTTCCATCTCCTCTCTTTGGCCATTTATGTCTCACTGACTCCTTGTTATGATCTGCAACATAAGCTCCTTGAAGGTAGGTTTTGTTTTGCTTTTTAATTTGATTACTCCAGATTGATTTCCCAAGTCCTTAAAACAGTGCCTGGTACATCTCAGAGGGTCAATAAAAATGTGCTGAATGAAATTGTCCCTCTCCAGACTCAAAACAACCCTGTAAAGTAGGGAATGCTTGACAGATGAGAAAACTGAGTCTTGAAGGCCTTAATACATTAATTCCAGGGCCCCATGGCATGTGAAAGACAGCTAAAATCTCAAAGTCCATCTCTCTGAGTTCCCCACCCACATTATTTTCATTTGGACTTACTTTTCTAGTACCCCCTTGAAAACTCACTCCTCTTGACCTCTCAGGGAGCTTGGTGAAGTGCTACTGATGATGTGCTCCTCCACGCACCCTGTTCACCTGTTACTGCTCCCAATGGCTGAGGTTTACTCACAACCATTCCATGATCAGAGAGCTAGAGAAATTTGGAGAAAGGGTAAGAGCAGGGGTCTTGGAGTCAGACATTGGTTCTCACCTGATACATCTCCTATTACCGGGTGACTAAGGGTAAGTCATTTTTCCAGTCTCCATTTCCCCAGCTATAAAATGGGGCTCAGGAGTGACGTCATCAACATGGCAGTGAAGGGATGCTAGTATCAACTCTCCCAAAAGAAAAGCCACCTATAAAGAGACATCAGCCAAACCCAGAGAAGATCCAGAAATGCTACATAAATCTAGCACCCTCACAGGTGATTAGAACTTGGAAAGAAGCTAAAAAGACTGATTAAGGAGAAGAAAGAACCACCAGATCCCCTCTCCCCTCCCCTCAACACAAAACCGGACAAGGAAACCAAGACGAGAGGCACCTGAAGGAACCCAGAAAAAAAAAGGTGGGCAGAGGCGTTTTCCCGGGCACCGCAGAGTGATAAAACTCGAGACTGACACCAGCAGTCCCTCCAGGTAGCAACAGAGCCCTGGAGAGGGCAGAGTGCACTGGGGAAGTTGGTGGGACACAGAACAAAGCCCCGGGCAGCCTCGGTGTGGCACCTCCCCCCACCTCCATTACAGAGCCAGCAGCTCCTGTCTGGAACAGAACTCTGGGGTAGTGGTCTACCCACCCCTTCAGTGACATTATTAATAGCAAACCACTGGAGGAAACGCGGGAGAAAAAAAGAAAAACAAAAAAACAAAACTCCCAGCTACAGATGCGGGAGAAACACAGGACAAAAGCCGCACACCGTAGGAACTTTCTGTCCTGCCCCGCAGAAGAGAGGGAGAGTTCCCGAGGCAGTTCCACTGCGCCGCTTGCAGAGAATTACCGCAGGAGGTGGTCAGCTTCATAACCCACAGATAAAGACTGCGGACTAGGCTTCATAACTGCCCTCCAGGCACCGGAGAAGTGCGGAACAAAAGCCGCGCTTGGTTGGCACTTCCCACTCTGCCCCCGCGCAGAAGAGGGAGCCAGGTCAGGGCAACCCCACCAAGGCGTGCCAAAGCCCTCCAGGCGTGCGCGCCCCGCACCTCCATGCCCCTGCCCTCCAGCCGAGCAAACAGCCGCGCCCCCCCCCTCCAGCTGCTTGCACCGCCAGCACCCCCGCCCTCCACCCCCTCACATTCCTGGCGCAGCCACGCCTCCACCCTCCGGTCATGT
>PVIJ01020780.1:0-20097 GCA_004024925.1 Scalopus aquaticus | reverse complement strand
TTTAGCGGTAGAGTGATACTATCCATCATGGAAAGAAGATAAACACATGCAATTAGCAGCGACACAGATGGAATTAGAGGGGATCATACTCAGTGAAATAAACCAGAAAGAAAGAGAAAAATATCGAATGGTTTCACTTATAACAGGACTATAAGGAAACCAAATAGGAGAGAGACAATCAGTGGGGGGGAGGGGGGAGGCGGAGGGAGGGAAGGAAAAGGGCACAAAATGGAATAGAAAAGAACACAAGGGACCATGGAGATGGATCACGGGTGAATTGGTGGTGGGCTACCCAAGGGGAATACAAAATGTAAAAGACATAAATAACAATAAAAATATATATATTAAAAAAAAAAGAATTGACCCATGACCTCATTTCTCTGAGGGGCAAATCTACTGACTTAACAAAGAGGACAGCTCAACGATCTTTATTATGGGTCTAACTTCATTTTAAAGAGCAACCTGGAAGCTAGTTAATACAATGATCCTCAATAGTGTGTTATAAACATGTTCTTCCTCCATAATTTTCATAAAGCTATTTTTGCTCAGGCTTCCTTGACAAAGGAAAAAAACAAAGTTGTACAAACCTGGGCACCATCCCTGAGAAAGAGGTGACTTCTGCAGCGCTTACATATTTCTAGAAACTGAGGAAGGTTGAATGGAAGAACCACACTTAGAGGGATGAGACCCTGCTACTTTTAAACAAAGAAGCACTGTAGGGCCTCCCTGGTGGCGCAGCAGTTAAGCACTGCACTGTAGAGCTGTCGGCAGCAGCGACGCAAGTTCGAGCCCGGCCGGGGAGAATCCCACATCGTGCGGCAGACCTCTCCTGCCTTGCCCGCTGCTCCCCTCAGCAGTGTATTTCTGATCTGCCTGTTCTGCTACCCTCTCTGTCTCTGGTGAACCCTCTCGCCGCCCTACGCCTCTGGCCTGTACCCCAGCTTGTATGTATAAATAAAAAATAAATCTTTAAAAAAAAAAAAAGAAGAAGCACTGTAACTGCCTGAGATCAGTAGAAAGGGGAGTTCCCAGGTTACCTACCCCGCCCAAGGAAGGGTGGAGCTGAAGAGGAAGGAAGCAGAGAGATGGAGAAAGAAGGCTAGAGGAGGCTCTGATGCTGAATTGTGCTGTTACCTTACTCACAGGCGCCGCTGCTGGTGTCTTTCACCCTGGTAACCGCCACTAGTTCTTGTCTCGTGAAGTCATAAAAAGGAATTCACAGACGTTGGAATAAGTAAGCAGAGAGAAGCAAATTTTGTTTAAGAAAGAGAATTAAGGTTTATTAGGAAAAAAGGACAAAAAGTAAAGACTCCTAGATAAAAAGTACCTGGGAGGGGCAGAGAAATGCCAATATGGAGTTTTGGTTTGGGATTATATACTTTCTTTCCCTCATTATTACAAATTCCATTGGTCTCCCTATGGTTGCTTAGTTCTCAGTGGTCTCACCTTATCTGCTAGGTGACCTCTTGTATCACAACCCCCATCTTTGCATACTTTCTGTATCTTTGCCCTTCCTTAGTTCTCCAAGGTCCTTGTCTATCTGTCCCTGAAGCTGCCTAATTCTAACTTGCCCTTGTCTCAGCTCCTGGAGCAGAGAGACATGAAGAAGCTGTGCTTGCTTCTCAGGCTTGGACTGGTACCAGGCACTTGGGGGGCATGGAAAGAGACATTTGAAAGAGACAGATGTGGGTAAGAGACAGGTGGGGAGGCTGACAATGGCAGCTTTTATCTTGACTTGGGTTTTGATTTTGTTCTTTTCCTTCCAAGCTTGCCAAGCCCATTCTGCCCCCTTTTCATGGTTCCCCACCAGAAGATGCCTTAGACTTGTGGGAGAATTTTGGACCTCAGTGGCCCTACTTTGGGTCAACTGTGCTTGGTTGGGAATTTACCCATGAGGAGATGGGTATTTCACAGGGAAATTTTTACACTGTATTCTTTCTTTTCTTTATATTGCACACTAATTGTATTACGTTCCTTTCCACTGAAAGTTTTATGAACTAGAGTGTATTTTGTATTGATGCAGTGGATGGCAAGAACTTATTTAGAGCAGACAGGATTTGAGGGTGCTCCTCACCTTGCCCACTCCCAATACTCACTTTTAAAAGTGAAGGTTAGAATAAACAGGTGGGAGAGAGACAATCAGTGTGTGGGGGGGGAGGGGGAGGAGGGAGGCTGAGGGAGGGAAGGAAAAGGGCACAAAATGGAATAGAAAAGAACACAAGGGACCATGGAGATGGATCACGGGTGAATTGGTGGTGGGCTACCCAAGGGGAATACAAAATGTAACAGACATAAATAACAATAAAAATATATATTAAAAAAAAAGAAAAAGAATAAACAGGAACCAATGCTAAGTAACCTAATGGGTCAAACTAAAGAAGCTCCAACCAATTTTTCTTGCAGGTGTAATTTTTCTTGCAGGAGTCTTAATATTTAACTGTTATTTTGTCAAATGAAAGAGATTCCAACTAAATATTTCTTACAGGTATAACAGAATCTTAACACAGTGTGTCATTTTTAAAATCTTCTAAATAATTATTGGCTTAGCAAAAGAAAACATCTTTATTTTTCATAGCAGAATAACAAGTTATCATAAGGACATTTATTTTGATTTTTAAACTATGCCATATTCTCTGGTTTTTTTTTTAGAATTTATCTCTGATTTTCATCAGCTGAGTATATATATAAATAATAGCCTCTTCTCACCTTAAATAAGTCTGAGTAATTAACAATAAAATTTAATGAAATTGCATGATCTGCTTTATCATAGGTGTGATTATAATGTTTGAATAAGATAAATTGCTTTCTACTAACACAAAATTAATTATAATTAGATCTTGGGATTAAAAACTCAAGAGATCAAGGGTAAGTAGAGCCTTTATTATCTTTAGAATACATAGTTACTTCTAAATTAAACACAAACAGTTGTATTTAATTCTAAAGAGTTTCCATCACATTTATAAATAACCATCTCCTTTTATGGATAAGCAGAGAAGGTGTGTTTTAAATTAATGTGCCACAATATCATTTTTTAACGTGCTTATTATAATAGTAGCTGGGAAGGGTTATAGAGGTTGGGCTGACAGAACATAAGTGGTGGGAGATACAAGTAAGGAAAAGGGCACCCTTGATATTACTTTTCATAGATGACCAGGACTGAACCCCCTTTGGAGGCCATTCTGTTCTGCTGTTCAGATGAAATTACACAAAATAGCAGGCAGACCTGTGTGCAATTTTAGTTGGTCGCCTTACAAAGAACTACTTCATGTGTACTTGATGAAGATTAGACTTTGACAGAGAAAGATAAAAGCCTAGTGGTTGTATAAAAACTATTTTTGCCTTTTTAAACTGGAGATAGCAGTTTTAAAATCCGGTAAGTTTCCATGCTTTTACTCCAGAGAAGTTACTCCCACCTTACCTCATTAATTATTGGTGACATTTTGATTTTATTTTGCCAGATATCAAGCAATAACTTTAAAGGTAAAGAATTGCTTGTTGTCGACTTATCAAATACAGCATTAGAAGAATACTATGCATATTCAGTGCATAGTAAGGCATTTTTTAAAAAGATGTCTCTATCTTAAATTATCATCAGTAGCACTGAAGGATCTAGAAAGAATAAAGATTCCAGTTTTAGCATTTCCCTATCAGAGAATACCATGCTGTACTTTTTTAAATGAATTAGTTCTAGTGACACTAAGTTAGAGGGAGCACTTCATATTTTTGAGTAAAAACCTAAAAGCAAGTTGCTGAATAATTCTAAAAGAAATCATTTATGTAAAACAAATACAACATATACATGCAAAATATTTCTGTACATAAGTTCATATGTATAAACTGCATAGAAGCATTTCCGGAATGCCATAATTAAGTTATTTCTACAAAAGGCACTATTTTTAGCTAATATTGTTTGTATATTACAATATACTTTTTATTTTAAAATGCCCTTTATATTACTTCAGTAAGATTACTTAATCAGGAGCTTAGTAGGGTAAGGTATTTCCTAATACAAGAAGAATTCAATTGCTTATGACTCATTACCATCCAACAAGGACATTGTATTTTGTGAATTGTTGGATTGTTAAACTTCTAAAGTCTAGTCCAGTTTGAGATACTAATATACCAAACACTTTCAAAGTGCTATAAACCACTCCTACTGTCATTAAAATTTGAACAGCTCTTTCATTCTTCCATTCTGCGTTTAGGGTGGAGGCAGCAGTCTAATATTTCTAATATTATAATATATTCATTCATTTAAACCTACATAATACTGTGATTTTGTGTGGTACTTTCCCCAAACATTTGATTATCTAAATCTCTTTAACCTACAGAATGATTCACTTAGTCTCCTTGCTCTCCCTTGAATTCTCAAGGGACTTTATTTGTCCCTAGTGACATTTATATAAATAAAACACAGAGTTGGATGTGGGCATTAGGCCATCAGAACTTCTGTAACACACCCCTCTTCTGACACACTGTGCGTGCATATCAGGCATTGGGGGCAGGGGAGTGCTAGCTCAGGGACAAGGGAAATGTTCATATTTCCATATTATGAAGCAAATGAAGAGAGAGGTTTTAAAGGGAGACTTTGCCGTCATCCTTTATGACAAATAACCTTTCATGTAACTTTTAAAATGATTTCACAAAAACTGATCGATCACAGAGACATGCTCATCATTTCCACTGACTTCCTGAAACCAGGATTCTCTCTCTTCAAAGCAGCAAAGTGGTTCGTTTTAATAAACAACAGAAAATACATTGGTGAGGAATACTCTTGTCTTTTGAACATTATCAGTGCTGTGTCATCCTTTGCATCTTTGATCGAGTCAGCTTCATTTGTCTTTTGTTTGCTTTTGCCTTTCAAACTAGTACTTGGAATTATCTTCAAATTCTTACGAAAGCAAAATGAGAGTAATATGTTAGTGAACTGTCCTTGCTAAGGTCCTTAAGGTTCATCTACCCTTATACTGGGATTGTTTACTTACAGGAACTGAAAGGCAAGGAGAATGTGCATAAATACTTACCTGTCTTAAGCATTTCAACATCACCATCCAGTGCCTCATACTTTCCTGTACTCTAATTCTAGACTTCACTGACTCTTTATGCTCACTGAAAATAGGAAAGTCTAGCTATTTCATGGCTCTATTTCACTGAACATGTACAATACTACATTCTTCTTCCAACTGAAAAAAAAAGTTTGAATTCAGACTAATTTACTGTGACTTGATAAAAAATGTGTTCTATTACAGAAACTTAAAATTGTGTGGTACCTGTTCTTGGCAACATCACAAAAATGACTTTTTTCTATGTTTGGACATATCTTACCATTATAAATAATTTATTCTTATATCTGAGTCATTTTTTATTGATTGTTGTTGGTTGGTTGGTTGTTGTTAGGTGGGGGGATGACTACATTCATATTTTTTGAAAGTGAAAATTTTAGTCCTAACATTTTGAGATTCATTTCCTTGAAATAATTCACTATATCCAATTTGTTCCTCCATGGCCTATAACTACATAACTGCTATCTAACAAATATCCTATTGAGTCTGGCTCCATGATATGAGACCCCACTATACATTATATACATTATACATGTATTATACACATATACATTATACATGTATTATATACATAATATTTATATTCATTGATAAATTATTGCTGAAACCATCTTGAATAGAAAGACTCAAAAAACTACATAGAAAGATAAAATATGAAAACTGGAAGAACTTCTGGTCCTATCTTTAATAATCTCATCATATTACCAAAAGAAGAAAGTGAAAAATCATATTATCCACGTATAGCCCTGTAGCTAACTGTTGGATGTTTCTTCCAGATACATGTACGCATATATGTAAAACCCGGAAAAAATGTAACAGCAACATACATACTTAAAAAGTCAGAGTGTGAGGAATAAAGAAATCCTCCTAGGCTAGAAATAAAAAAAGAAAATTAAAGTCAGAAATGAAACCACAGTAGTATATCGCAGTCAGGGACAAATCAGGAAGTTTCTAAGGCAATTATAGTTTTTATATAGCAAGGCAAATATATACAAGGCAATTATAGCTTGCACAGTTAGAAAAAATTCAACTGAGTCTATAGAATAAATTCTGTACCAGAAAAGCTGCCTCCTGTGTGATAAAGGAATTAGAAAAAACTTCACCTACATATCCAAAAAAAAAAAAAAAATGGCAAAGAAGCATACTAACAAGTTAGGGTGCTCAATGGAGAAAAAAATCATCAAGGATAATTGAAACCACATTGTGCGTGAAGCAAGTTGCAAGCTTGTACTGGGTGACTGGTGGTAAGCTGCCGAACAGAAAGATGGTTTTTTTCTAAGGCCCAAAATAGTTAATTTTACAGAATACTGTTACAAAACCTTAACACTTAGCTAACCTTTTTCAAACAAATCTAATTTAGATAATCTAGATAAGTGAGAAAGAACTCTTATTTTGTAGAGAAAAGACTAGAAACTTAATAACAAATCTAATCAAAAGTAAGACAAAAAACAATGCCACTTATTTCAGAGGATGGAGCCAAAAATCTTCCATAATATGTTGCAAACAAAAGAAGATAATCATGATTAAGTGACAGCATGACTTCATAATTCAAAAATAAATCAACATAATATGGCACATTGATGAAGTGAAGGAGAAAGCATGTGGGTACGGTAGACAGAGGGAGAACGAAGAAAAAAATACTAAATCCAAGTTCTTTAAAAAACACTGAGAAAGTTAGAAATAGAGAATCTACCATAAAATGAGAGCCAGAATTGTATTAATGGTGAAACATTTAGTATTACCATTAAAAACAGGAGGAAAACAGTTATTTTCTAAGTTGCTTAATATTCAACAAGAAACTAGGCGTTTAGCAAGAAGAGGATGGAGAGACATATTCAACAAACTCCAAGACAATAAATTCCAACCTAGAATACTTTATCCCGCAAAGCTCTCTTTCCTCTATGAAGAAAGGATAAGGATCTTCCCAGACAAAGAGTCTCCCGAAATTCATCATGACTAAACCCCCAATACAAACAATACTACAAGAAGTCCTAAAACCAAAACCGACAAAGGAATGAAAAAGACTAGAATAAGACATGGAATAAAACCACAAAAAGACAAACAAAATGGCCAATATAGATGCCAACGTATCAATATTAACTCTAAATGTAAACGGACTCAACTCATCAATAAAAAGTCACAGAGTAGCGAAATGGATCAAAAAACAGAAGCCAACCTTCTGCTGTCTACAGGAAACACATTTAGCCACATAAGATAAACACAGACTGAAAGTAAAAGGCTGGAAAACAATCATACAAGCAAATGGACCTAAAAAGAAGGCAGGGACAGCTATACTTATATCAGATAAAATAGACTTCAAACTAAAAAAGGTAAAAAGAGACATAGATAGTCACTACATCATGATAAAAGGGAAAATTCAGCAAGATGATAGAACCCTCATCAACATATACTCCCCTAATGAAGGAGCACCAAAATATATAAGACAATTATTATCAACTCTGAAAACAGACATTAGGGAAAATACATAAATAGTAAGAGATTTCAACACTCCGTTATCACAAATGAACAGATCAACGAGGCAACACATAAGCAAGGACATTAAAGCTCTAAACAAAGACCTAGACCACATGGGCTTAACAGTTATATATAGGGCACTGCACCCCCCAAAATCTGAATACACATTCTTCTCAAGTGCACACGGATCATACTCCAGGACTGATCACATACTAGGTCACAGAACAAACCTCAACATATACACAAAGATCAAAATCACACCTACTATCTTCTCTGATCATAAAGCCATCAAACTAGAAATGAACGATGAAAAGAAAAAAAGGAATCCTTTTACATCATGGAGATTGAAACCCACACTGCTCGAAGACCACTGGACTAATGAGGAGATCAAAGAAGAAACTAAAAAATACCTAGAAATGAATGACAAAGAAGACACAACTTTCCAGAATGTTTGGGGCACAGCGAAAGCAGTATTAAGAGAGAAATACATAGCAATACAGGCTCACATCAAGAAACAAGAAACAGCTCAAAGAAACAATCAAATCTCCCACCTCAAACAACTAGAAAAGGAACAACAGAAAAACCCAAAAGCCAGTACAAGAAAGGAAATAATAAAAATCAAAGAAGAAATAAATGAAATGGAAATCAAAAAAACAATACAGAAGATCAATGAAACCAAAAGCTGGTTCTTCAAAAAAATAAACAAAATAGACCAACCTCTAGCACGGCTTACAAAGAAAAAATGGGAGAATACACAAATAAACAGGATAAAAAATGAAAGAGGAGAAATTACAACGGACACAGCAGAAATCAAAAGAATAATCAGAGATTATTATAAACAGCTATATGGAAACAAGTTCAACAACCTAGAGGAAATGGATAAATTCCTGAAACTACACAGCCACACAAAAATAGGTAAAGAAGATATAGAACACCTAAACAGGCCAATCTCAAGATACGAAATTGAAGCAGTAATTAAAACCCTTCCCAAAAACAAAAGCCCAGGACCAGATGGTTTCATAAACAAATTCTACCAAATGTTCAAAAATGAACTAATTCCTATATTACACAAACTCTTTCAAAAAATTGAGAAAGAAGGAGTACTACCAAACACATTCTAAGAAGTAAATATTACTCTAATACAAAAACCAGACAGAGACAACACAAAAAAAGAAAACTACAGACCAATCTCCATAATGAATACCGATGCAAAAATATTTAACAAAATCTTGGCCAATAGGATCCAACAATGCATCCAAAAGATAATACACCACGACCAAGTGGGATTTATTCCAGGGACACAAGGATGGTTCAACAGCCGAAAATGAATCAATGTAATCCAACACATCAACAAAGAGAAAAATAAAAACCATATGATCATATCAATAGATGCTGAGAAAGCATTTGACAAAGTGCAACATCCATTTATGATAAAGGCCCTTGAAATACTTGGAATAGAAGGAACATTCCTTAACATAATAAAAGCCATATACGACAAACCCACAGCCAATATTATCCTCAATGGTGAGAAGCTGAAAGCCTTTCCCCTAAAATCAGGAACAAGACAAGGATGTCCACTCTCACCATTGATTTTCAATATAACACTTGAAGTCCTAGCGAGAGCAAAAAGACAAGAGAAAGACATACAAAGAATCCAAATAGGTAAGGAAGAAATTAAACTGTCACTATTTGCAGATGATATGATTATATACATAGAGAATCTCAAAAACTCCATAGAAAAACTACTCAAAACTATAGAACAATTCAGTAATGTAGCAGGATACAAAATCAATGCACAAAAATCAGTAGCCTTTCTATACACAAACACTCAGTCTGAAGAAGAAATTAAAAGAATTATCCCCTTCAAAATTGAAACCAAAAAAATCAAGTACCTGGGAATAAACCTAACAAAAGAGGTAAAGGACTTATACAAAGAAAACTACAAGACTCTGTTAAAAGAAATAGAGGAAGACACAAAAAGATGGAAAGACATCCCTTGCTCATGGATTGGAAGAATCAACATCATCAAAATGGCCATCCTACCAAAAGCAATCTACAGAGTCAATGTGATCCCGATAAAAATCTCAATGACATTCTTCAAAGAAATAGAACGGATATTGAAGGAATTCATATGGAACCACAAAAAACCTCGAATAGCTAAAGCTCTCCTGACTAAAAAGAATATGAATGGAGGGATTACACGCTCTGATTTTAAACTATACTACAAAGCCATAATAATTAAAACAGCATGGTACTGGAGCAAAAACAGACACACAGACCAATGGAATAGAATAGAAAACCCAGAAATAAATCCACATATTTATGGACAACTAATCTTCGAAAAGGAGCAAAGAATATGCAATGGAACAAGACTGGTTTGTTCAATAAATGGTGTTGGGCGAACTGGACTGCTACATGCAAAAAAATGAAGCTAGACCACTACCTCACACCATGCACAAAAACCAACTCAAAATGGATAAAGGACCTGGATATAAGACCTCAAACCATAAAGTTTATAGAAGAAAATACAGGCAAAACTCTACATGACATACATCTCAGCAAAATCTTTAAAAGCACTTCCCCCACAGTGAAAGAAGTGAAAGAAAAGATAAACACCTGGGACTAAATCAAACTAAAAAGCTTCTGTACAGAAAAAGAGACAATAATCAAAACAAACAGACACCCTACTAATTGGGAGAAGATCTTTGCACACAATACAACTGATAAAGGACTGATAACAAAAATCTACAAAGAGCTCACACAACTCAACAAAAACAAAGTCAACAACCCAGTCAAAAAATGGGCAGAAGAGCTAAAATGACACTTCTCCAAAGAAGAAAAGAAAATTGCCAACAGGTATATGAAAAATGTTCAACATCACTTATAATCAGGGATATGCAAATGAAAACCACAATGAGATACCACCTCACGCCAGTGAGAATGGCGCACATTAAAAAAACAGGTAACAACAAATGTTGGCTAGGATGTGGTGAAAAACAAACTCTTCTACACTGCTGGTGGGAATGCAAATTGATCCAACCACTATGGAAAGCTGAATGGCGTTTCCTCAAACTGCTAGAAATGGAACTCCCATATGACCCGGCAATACCACTACTGGGAATCTACCCAAAGGACACAAAAACACTAATCCGGAAGGATACATGCACCTACATGTTTATTGCAGCACTGTTCACAATAGCTAAGATATGGAAACAACCCAGATGCCCAAAAATAGATGACTGGATCAGGAAGATGTGGTACATATACACAATGGAATACTATTTAGCATTCAAAAAAGACAAACACATGCAATTCGCAGCAACATGGATGGATCTAGAAGGGATCATGATCAGTGAAATAAGCCAGAAAGAAAGAGAAAATTATCGAATGGTTTCACTTATAACAGGAATATAGGGGAGCCAAATAAGAAAGAGACATTCAGCAGGGATGGAGGGGAGGGAAAGGGCTCAAGAGGGGGGAAGAGGGGAGCACAGAGGACTATGGTGATGGTTCCACAGGTGAACAGGTGGTGGGTAACTTATGGGGACCACACAATATGTAAAATATATGAATAACAAAAATAAATAAAATATTATTTAAAAAAAAAACAAGGCATTTAAAGCAATGATTCGATAATTAGAAAGGATTGCTGTATTGTAATATATATACTCACACAAAACATGACTGTCTACCTAAAACATCCAAGAGAAATGACAAATCTTTACAATTAAAAAGTTAAGATACAGCAAATTTACAGGTGTGAGAAAAATACCACCTTTCTTAGGAAAAATACTTAGCAATGATCAAGGAGGCAAAGTTTCTGGAAAGAGAATAAGTGTGACTTACATGAAAACTATTAGAACATGTTTCATAAACATTAGTTTGAATGAATATAGCTATACATAACATTGCCCTTCATGTAGAACTTTTTTCTGCACTATGTTTATTTTTCTTTATTGTAACATTTCTGAGTCATTATGGGGTTATGACCTGCTTTAAGATTGAGGGGGGGTTTATGGAGAAATTCCTTATGCACCTAACCAATAAATTGTGTTTAAAATTCAGGAGATACAGAGATAGCAGAAGTAAAAATAAAAAAATAAAATCATGAACTTTGGGTCAATAGTCACCTCAAATCTTTCCAAAATTTTTGTTTTAACATCCTTTTCTTGAAATTTAGTTTGTACTTTCTTATACAGGGCATGCTAAAACATGCTTGCTCTTATCTTCTTTACAACAATTTTTCTCCTTAACTCATTTTGCTTTCAAGTGAAGACTATTTAACATATTCTTCTAGGCCAACAAACTTCCAATGAAATGATACTTCAATTTTTGATCTTGTTTATATCTTCTATTAACTAACCAAAAGCTGAGTGAAATAAGTCAGAAGGAGAAAGGCAAATGTCAGATGATTTCACTCATATACGCAATAGAGAAAAACAAAGCAAAGGAAAAAACCCTAAAAACATGACTGCACATTGAGTCTACGAGAGGGGGAGAAATGGTAACTATAGAAACAAAGGAGGCAAGGGCACCATGGTGTATGGTAAAGGAATTTGGGGCTTTTGTGAAGGGTGTGGTATGGAGGTGGGAGCCTATTCCTCTAAGTCATATACAGTGTTGTCACTATGGAAAGCTGTGTGGAGGACCCTCAGTTACTAAAATTAGATCTACCATATGGACCAGCAATTCCACTCCTAGGAATCTACCCAAAGGACACAAATCATTAATTCAAAAGGAAACTTGCACTCCTATGTTCATTGCAGCACTATTTACAGTGGCTAAGACATGGTATCAATCTAAATGTCCAAAAATAGATGACTGAACCAAGAAGATGTGGTATATGGATACACAATGGAATACTAATCGGCAATCAAAAGATGAACTCATGCCATTCACAGCAACATGGATGGAGCTGGAAGGACTTATGCTCAGTGAAATAAGTCAGAAGGAAAAAGAAAAATTATTGGATGATTTCACTTATAGGAGGTATACAGGGAAACCAAACAAAGGGCAGGGAAGAAAGGAAAAAAAGAGACAAAGCTAGCAGGAAAATTACAAATCAGAGACATAGAGTAGGGAAGAGGAGAAAGAGGGATCAAAACAGGAAGGAAAAGCACAAGAGACTATGGTGATGGTTCACAGATAATTTGGTGGTGGGAATTTTATGAGAACTACACCTAAGAGGAAAAACCAAACATCATATAAAAATGAATAATGATGTAAAATATATGTATTTAAATAAATGTATTTAATAATAGCAATAAATAAATCACATACAGTGTTGTAAACCAATGTTACCTCAATAAAAACAAGTGTGCCTGTTGGTTGTAAAGTGGGACAAGATTTTGAATATATTTAGGTTACAAGGTAAAGTTATTTTTAAAAGTTTTCAACACTTTTTGTACCTAGGTATTTATTATTCCATATTCCTGCTTTGCCTTTTTCTTGAAAACTCATTTTTTTTGTTTTTTCTTAAATTGGTCATAATACAGAAATAGGATATGACTGAAATTATTTTAATTTTATTTATTTCAAATACAGACAAACATGCTATGAAAAAGGTATCTTTTTCATAGCATGTGAACCATACCTTAGCATACTTCAAAAACATTCAGACTGAAGAGACCTGTGCAAATTTTGTGGTATTGATTCAGTAGAGAAAAAATAGTTGAATAGTGAAGAGAGTGAAAAGGTTATATTCAGTTTATATAAGGTTCCTAAGAAGAAGATCAAGCAGAGGAACAAGAAAATTTGCAGACAAATAGGATCTAATTGTTTGGAGGAGAAATCCTTCCTCTTTATTTTAATTTTAATTTTCTTATTTTATATTGAGGTAACACTGGTTTACAGCAGTCTATATAATTTATGGGTGTAAGTTCTCCTGACTTCTTTTACATAGAATAATACCCTCCAGTTCCATCCATGTTGTTACAAATAGCAAGCTTTCATCTTTTTATAGCTGAATAGTATTCCATTATTTATATACACTACATCTACTTAATTCAATCATTTTTTGTTGTACATTTAGGTAATTTCCGTCACTTGTGCTGTGATGAACACAGAAGTGCATATACCCATTTAATTATTGTTTTTGCATTCCTCAAGTGGATACCTAGGAGTAGAATCCAACACACATTTTTTTTTTACTATTTTATTTTTTTAATATATATATATTTTTTATTATTTATATCTTTTACATTTTGTATTTCACTTATAACAGGACTATAGGGAAACCAAATAGGAGACCAACACACATTTTTTGATACAAGGAAAAGATCGATTTTCTTTTTAATAACAGCATTATTTTCTGAATTTAAAATTTATTGTGCAATGTTATTTATATGTGTTTTTTTGTGGTTCACTTATTTTTTGGTGCACAATTATTATTTATCTTTAATTCAAGAGTCCTGTATCTGAATACTGAAACCCTCACCCATGACATCATTGATTATGCAATTTTCTGTACCACATTAGCTTTTTCCATCTTCTTCAGTAGCAGCTTTATAAAATCTGCTTTGCCAGGGAAAGTGAAATTTACTGGAATTAGAGGGGAAAAGAGGAACAATTTCTGTCACTCAAGAGGATATCAATAAAAGTATGATTACTCTCTTCCTTATGTGATATATTCTATTGCACATAAAGATGAAAACCCAGTTCAAAAAATATACTTTAAGCTTGTTGTAAATTCCCATAATGCCTTCATTCTAATTATAAATATAATTTTACAATTAATTTAATAGCTTTAGGGTGAATCCAAGTCTTAAATCTTTTTTTTTAAAGATTTATTTATTTATACATACAAGCTGGGGTACAGGCCAGAGGCGTGGGGCAGCGAGAGGGTTCACCAGAGACAGAGTGGGGAGCAGAACAGGTAGATCAGAGGTACACTGCTGAGGGGAGCAGCGGGCGAGGCAGGAGAGGTCTGCCGCGCCATGTGGGATTCTCCCCACCTGGGTGTCGAACTCGCATCGCCGCTGCCGACAGCTCCACAGTGCAGCGCTTAACCGCTGCGCCACCAGGGAGGGCCCCAAGTCTTAAATCTTTTTTTTTCAATATATATTTTTATTGTTATTTATGTCTTTTACATTTTGTATTCCCTTGGGTAACCCACCACCAATTCACCCGTGATCCATCTCCGTGGTCCCTTGCGTTCTTTTCTACTCCATTTTGTCTTAAATCTTAATGGTGAACCAATAGTGGAAAACAATACTGAGGCAAGCAGAGAGAATGCATTTATCTAACAGGTAGGTTAAGCCAGGCAGTTTCACATACATAAAAGCAAAGAAACCCCCAGTTAATGTTAATGTTAATGTTAATGTTAGATAATGTACTTCTCTTTGACATCATTAAAAACAGTAGTCTTTATTACAGTCAAGATATTTAGCATAGATTATATGATAGTTATATTAATCATATATACTGTATAGGAAACATAATTATTGTTTGCAATACCACATAAACAATAAAATCCTTTTGGAGCCTTCTCTAGCTTCCTTAGAGCTAAGGTTGGCAATATGCCATAATTGTGTACTTTTAGAAAAATTAAAGTTTTATTATCTTTTACAGTCATAGGATATAACTAAAAACAATCTTTTAATCTATGCACTTGTCATTGATGATTCAGAAGTGAAAAGATTTAATGTTCATCTTTTTCAATGAAATATCTTACAAAATATTCTTGGAGAAGCAGAATGTGGAAGTCCTTTTAACGGCACAGGGAGCATCTGGGAAAAGCCTTTCTGAATCATGCACATCTGGTGTTCCGCAGACTATGAATTTAGATGCATTTACAGTGAAAATACTAGTCATCTGCCAATTATAGCAGTGTCATGTCAATGCTCTAAAAATGTATCTGCCTGAGAAAATTAGTGCACGCTTTTCCCAACTCTGAAGGATAGTTGCAATGATAATAAGCCTGGGGCAATAAGCAAGAATACTTGGGAAAGTATAGTGCTATGATGACACTTTGTACTTTTCATTTTTATAGTGATTTTAATTTCTTTGAAAAGATTTTTCCTTCAGAGTTTGAAGCATGAAAAATTTCCATAATAAAATTACACTAATACAATACTTAGAGACCAATAAAGTAGCTATAAACTGTAGATGGCATCTCTGTATGCTACTTAAAGAGAACATTCTGTCTAAATACCAAAATGAAACAGTTGACATATGACATCAAGGAGACGGGAATGTATCAAAGACAGACATTTTGGAGTCTATCTGAGTTTCAAGATAGCAGATAAGTTGGGATATTATAGTCTGGCATTATAAAGATTAAACTACTTTTTTTTTTTTTTTTTGTCCTCCAATCTCAGGATACTTAGAGAAAATGTCTCAGGGCATAAAAATCAGAACTTAAAAGGACTTTGGAGAAATGTGCAATTGTTGTAATATAGTTTTCACTTCCACACCATCTTCACATCCTTACTACTAGTGATCTGAAAGTGCTATTACAAACCAAGGCAACCGGAAAGTAAACTGATAATACAGCTAACATTCCCCAAGGGGATCTCAAAAGTATGGAAATGTTCTCTCTGTGTTATTCATTTTACACATGTAGAAAGCCTTTTCTTGCCAAACTAACACCAAAAGAAAATTTCCAGTCTGTTTTCTTCTTTTACAAAAAAAAAAAAAAAGGGAAAAGACTAAAAAAGAAAAGAAAGTTTAAGACTTTAAGACAACAGTCTATTTTTATGGGCTAAGGAGATAATACATATTTATGCAAAAAAGTTCATTCTATGAAGAAAGTAAACATTATTCCTTTCATGGGTGAATCTACATTCAGATCATCCATTCTGAATTAATTAACAGTAAACCAGTCCTCGAGGGCTGGGGGTTGGAGGAAGCCATTGATCAAGTGACCTGAAGCATATTTGTCTTATTCACTCCTTTGCTTGTAATGTTTCTGCTGAAAATTCCCTGGACAGTCTGATCCATGTGTCCTTCTTTTATTCCTTGATATTTTTAATCTGTCTTTGACATTGGCTTTCAGCAATTTTATTATTCATCTCTCTCTGGCATTATTTTGGTTGGAACACTTTGTGTATCTTGGGTCATGATATCTGGTTAATTTCCCAGACTGAGATGATTCTTAATAATTATTTCTTCCTTTTTTAAAGATTTATTTATTTATGCATACAAGCTGGGGTACAGGCCAGAGGTGTGGGGCAGCAAGAGGGTTCACCAGAGTGGGGAGCAGAACAGGCAGATCGACGGAAATACACTGCTGAGGGGAGTACCAGGCGAGGCAGGAGAGGTCTGCTGCGCCATGTGGGAATCTCCCCGGCCAGGCATCGAACTCGCTCGCTGCTGCCAAAATCTCCACAGTGCAGCACTTAACTGCTGTGCCATCAGGGAAGCCCAATAAATATTTCTTTAAATAAATTTTATGTAACTTTTTTCTTTCTCTTCCCTTTATGGGATCCCAATGATATGGCTGTTACTTCTCTTTAGGTCATTCAAAATGGTTCATACACTATTTTCATTTGTTTTATTCTGTTTCTATCTGCTTTTCTAGTTTTGTGTTCTCCAACATTGTGCTTTCAAGCACCTTAATTTTCTCCATTGCTTGCATTTGTCATCTGCTAAGTCCCTCGATTGTATTTTTTAAAATTTAGTATTTAGTATTCTTTAGATCCATTACTTCTAATTGTAACAACCTACTTTTCTTGGTCTTTATTCTGTTCCTGATTTATATCATCCTTTACTTTTTCTGTAATTCAGTGAGCATTATCATTAACTATTCATTCAACACTGTCATAACGATTACTGTGAACTCCTCCTCCACAGTTCTGCTGGATTGAGATGCCTCTCAGGGGTTTTTGCTCCAGCATTTGTGGCATGGTTTAGTTTTTATGTGTTGTAACAGGGATAGACTTTCAGGCTGTTGCCTTTGAACCTATTTAAGTGATCAGAGAATTGGTAGCAGCAAGGGGTGATAGGTAAAAAGAAACCAAGGCAGCAGGGCACTAAATTACCACCTCCAGTGAACAGCAGGAATTCAATTTTTCTACTGTGCTGTGGGTACCAGAGCTGTGTGGTGGAAATCCTCAGTGACCCTTGCCCCCAGCCAGCTCCTCCGTCTAAGCATCACATATTGTCTACTCTAGGCTGTTTGAGCACTAGCCGAAGTCTGGCCTCGACTGCAGTTGATAAGGAGTTTCAAGCCACGAGTTGTTCTCTTCTCCATCATAGAGCCTTATCCTGAGGTGTCTGCTCCTGTTTTTTATAGGTATTTAAGCTCTGGTTAATAAAAGTATTCATTTGTTATCACTGTCTTAGTCCTAGGTGGAGGAGAGGAGGCAGATGTTTTGAATATCCCAGTCTTACACTTAAAGTAGTAGACTTTTTTTGAGGAGACACAGGTCATCTGACCTATTTCTCTCCACCAGGCTGGGCTACAAATGTACTATATATTTTTTAAAGATTTATTTATTTATGCATACAAAAACTGGGGTGCAGGACAGAGGTGTGTGGTGGTGAGAGGATTCACCAGAGACAGAGCGGGGAGCAGAACAGGTGGATCGACTAAAGTACACTGCTGAGGGGAGCAGCGGGCGGGCGAGACGGGAGAGGTCTGGTATGCCATGTGGGAATCTCCCTGGCCGGGGATCGAACTCGTGCTGCAGTGGCTGCGGATAGCCTCATAGGCTGAGACTTAACCCGTTGGGCCAGCAGGGAGGCCCCAAATGTACTATATTTTGAGCCTCAGGGTCAAGCCAGTCATCATCACTCTGCACCCCTTTGTCTATCGTTCTTCAATAATGCACCATCTCTGTGCTAGATGCCACCTGTGTGTGCCCACTCATCCAGTGCAATCTGTCCCCATCTTTGGCATGTGCCCTGAGTCAATAACTATGGGGGTCCCCCCCAAGAGTCTCCCCTCCCTCTCATGGGTTGTTCTGCACCAGTATCACTGTGCACATAGTTCAGTTAAAGTTTTTCCTGCCCCTTTCTGCCAGACCACTTCTCCTGGTATGTGTTGTAGTCACCTATTTCTCCTTCAGAGTAATTGGTCTTGTTCTGTTGCAATCAATGTGTGAGTAAGTGGACTAGGCGAGACTGATGTCTTCACCCTGCAGTCATCTTGCAGACTCTCTACTTATATAACATCCGTGGATCAATGTCTATTCAGCTTCTCTACCCATCTTTAAATTGGGTTGTTTACCTTTTTGTCATTGAGTAGTAAACATTCCTGTATATTCTGGATACAAAACTATTATCTCTGGAATTCCTTCACATGAAAATATGATTTCACCGTAGATGTATTACCTCAATTACAGGTTGCACATCAAACATAGGTTGAGCACGTAGTACATTTAATACATTGGGTTTAGATTTTTGGAATAAATTCTAATAGATATTTTAACTAACCTATACACTAGCAGGTTAGTAGGGGATATTTGTGCTAGAGATTTTTAATGTATTCCTCAACCATATTGAGATATTTGATACTATTTTTATCATTTTTTAATTTTTATTCATATCTTTTACATTATCATATATTCCCCATAGATTATCCACCACCAATTCACCCATGAACCATCACCATAGTCCCTCGTGCTCTTTTCTCCCCCATTTTGAGCCCTTTCCCTCCCTTGCTGAATGTCTCTTTCTTATTTGATTCTCCTATATTCCTGTTATAAGCGAAACCATTTGATATTTTTCTCTTTCTTTCTGGCTTATTTCGCTGAGTATGATTCCTTCTAGCTTCATCCGTGTTGCTGCGAATTGCATGTGTTTATCTTTTTTGAATGCTGAATAGTAATCCATTGTGTATATGTACCACATCTTCTTAATCCAATCATCTATTTTTTGGCATCTGGGTTGTTTCCATATCTTAGCTATTGTGAATAATGCTGCAATAAATGCTGCAATAAACATATGGGTGCATGCATCTTTTTGGATTAATGTTTTTGTGTCCTTTGGGTAGATTCCCAGAAGTGGTATTACTGGGTCATATGGAAGCTCCATTTTTAGCAATTTGAGGAATTGCCATACAGCTTTCCATATTGGTTGGACCAGTTTGCATTCCCACCAGCAGTGTGGGAGGGTTCCTTTTTCTCGCCAACATTTGTTTTTCCCTCTTTTTTTTAATACGTGCCATTCCTGCTGGTGTATGGTAGAATCTCATTATGGTTTTTATTTGCATTTCCCTGATTATGAGGGATGCTGAACATTTTTTCATGTGCCTGTTGGCCATTTGCTCTTCTTCTTTGGAGAAGTGTCTTTTAAGTTTTTCTGCCCAACCGCAGAGTTATAAAACTCGAGACTGACACCAGCAGTCCCTTCAGGTAGCAACAGAGCCCTGGAGAGGGCAGCGTGCACTGGGGAAGTTGGTGGGACACGGAACAAAGCCCCGGGCAGCCGCGGTGTGGTGTGGCCCCTCCCCCCACCACCATTACGGAGCCGGCACTCTAGCTCCTATTTGGAACAGATCTCTAGGGTAGTGGTCTACCCACCCCTTCAGTGACACTATTAATAACTAACCACTGGAGGAAACGTGGGAGAAAAAAGAAAAATCTCCCAGCTACAGGTGCGGGAAAAACACGGGACA
>PVIJ01020779.1:0-20096 GCA_004024925.1 Scalopus aquaticus | reverse complement strand
CCTGTTATAAGTGAAACCATTCGATATTTTTCTTTTTCTTTCTGGCTTATTTCACTGAGTATGATTCCCTCTAATTCCATCCATGTTGCGGCAAATTGCATGTGTTTATCTTCTTTCCATGCTGAATAGTACTCCATTGTGTATATGTACCACATCTTCTGGATCCAATCATCTATTTTTGGACATCTGGGTTGCTTTCAATCCTTTGATTTCTAATCCACTTTGCCGCAAAATTTATAAAAGCTTTTAACCTTAAAGTTTTTGCCATTCTGTTGGTTTCTGCCCAACCTTCTACAATTATCAGTATTATCTTCAAGTTTTCTTTTATGCTTTATCTTCTCCTAGTCATTGCTTCTAATAGTTTTTCCTGCTTTTACTCATCTCTTTGCTAATCCACAGTCATTCAGACAAAGGCCACCTTCCCTATAAATACTTGGATCTGTAAGGGAACCTAGGAGTCAACTCTGGCTACAACAACAAGCTAGATTAGGGCTTATTTGAATGCTTCTCATAGATTAAGAGTAGCTAATGTATAAGAATGTTTTGGTAACAAATAGTAGTGATCTTTTTTTGCAAAGAAGAAAAATGGAATGTCAGATAACTTGCTAAGGCGTAAAATTAAGTCATCACTTCAGTTCTTAACTTCTGATTCTTTGCTTAATTCCCGTTGCTTTCCAAGAACAATGTTATATGAGTCAGTCACCTTTTTTGGTGTAATTTCCTGTGTCATGAGATACCCACATGCCATTACTACCACCACCTCTAGGGGAGTAAAGTACATAATAGAATGCAGAACTAGGCTGAGGAAAGAAAAGGATTTAACTGTATTACTGGTAGTCACAATATTTCATTGTAAATTTGCTACTGCAAAAAAAGCACATTTAGGTCACAGAAAAGTAGTTGGATCTTTGGAGACTTTAAATCTTATAATATTTTCTAAATATTTTTCTTTTAAGTAAATTTAAGTAAAAAAAATTTATTGAAAGTTTAATAAAAATTAAATGTCAGTAAAACCATAGCATTTTTACTTATACCTGACAAAACTTAGATTCATATTTACTGTAACTGTGTTTGTTAGTGATGTTACTGTTTTACAACATAACATAGAATTAAGTGACTAGGTTACTCTTTATGAGGCTGTTCAACAGTAATAAAATTAAAATGTAAAGTAAGAATGAGCAGAAATACCACCTTAAGAAATGCCTGTCATTATCAGAATAGGAGACAAGATTTCAAAAACAAAATTGTCGAAAGAGTTAAGAGGACCAGAAGAAGTACTCAAAAAGCCCAAAAGAGGGGAGAGTCACAGTTTAACTTCTCAGGTGCTTCTGGGCTATATTTGAGAGTGTAAAGACTGAGGAAGCCCTTGGATTTGATGACTCATTGGTTAGCTTTAAGAAGAGGTGACTAAGTGGACTGGTAGGCTACTTACTAGGTGAGGTCACTAGGAATTAAGTGAGAAAGTGAAAATAAATGGAGGCTATTAGTCTTGTAACAACTTAAAGGAATGGTGAAAAAATGGACAGTAGCTTGAGCGAGCAGAGCAAAAAAAATTCATTCTGTGGTTCTAATGTACCAATTGGAATGTTGGGTGGTTTTTTTCATTGTCTTTAAATCCTCCACCCTTGAGTACCTTTTTAATATTCTATGTGATAATGGGAAGTACCTATAAAACTTGCCTGCTGCTTACTAAAGTATGATGGCTGTGTCAAGCAAAAATATTTCTGGGTTATTTGAGTTGTAAACTAAACTACTGCTTTTTTCATGAAATCCCATCTTTACTTACAGAATAACTAATAGAAAAGCTAGATTTTTCAGGGGTAAGTATCCGTTAGACATGTTCTTGAAGATGAACAATATGATCCTGTGTCTTCAAGGAAAACAACTAACAGTATTTGTTGTCAGTGATCAAATTTGGGCTTTAAAGCAAAATTTAAACTTTTGAAAAACTTGTATCTACTGCTGTGAGCATAACAGCTTACCCCAAATTTAAACATTTCTGATGAGATCAGTGGTGATATTAACGATTATGATTTTGCTTATTTGGTATAATGAAAAGCATCAACATTCAAAAAGTCTCCATAACTCATTGGTGATATCTTCAAAATGACCAAAGCAGAGTATTGTAAAGTCACATATGGACACAAATTCCATTCAGAGACAAGATAGACAATGAATTTTAAAGTAACAGAGTATGACAAGTTTATTGTTGTGGTTTCAGAGTCCATACAACTTGAGACATTATCTCAAGTTTTTGAATAGTATCAAAGAAAAACATCTGCAGTTATCTTTTTCTACCTACATATCTGTGTAAGGCCAGATTTTCTCAAAGGCTTCAATTAAAGCATTGCATTACATTGCATATACAAGTATATATATGAGAATCCAGCTCAGCAGTGTTAAACCAGACATTAAAGAAATTTGCAAAACTGGAAACGTGTCACTCTTCTCAGTTTTCTTTTAGAATTTTTGCCTCATAAAAGGTGTTATTGATAATGCTATGTATTTTAATTGTCCTGTTAAGATGAATCCATAAATATTTTTTCTCCATTTTAATTTCTAGTATCAGTAGATACAACCCACATAAATAAAACTTATTAAGAATCCTTTTATTGTAGGCGTGTAAAGGAGACCTGAGAACAAAAATTTACTTTTACTGCCCTCAAGTATTATTTAGATGTCAATTAAACATCTTTAAATTCACCCAGTCAAAAATGTTTATGAAATTTTAACTTTATAATTAATTTACATCTTTTTTTTTATAATATATATTTTTATTGTTATTTATGTCTTTTACATTTTGCATTCCCCTTGGGTAGCCCACCACCAATTCACCCGTGATCCATCTCCATGGTCCCTTGTGTTCTTTTCTATTCCATTTTGTGCCCTTTCCCTTCCCTCCCTAATTTACAATTTTCTTAATGGTTTTCTGATGTACAACTAAATGCTTTCTCAGTTGAAGTGTATGGTAAATGATGACAAATAATTTGAGGATTTTTATAGGAATGTTTGTCATACTATAATAAAAGAAAATTAAAATTGAGAGAAAAGGTCATGATGACAAATTTACACATAGAATATCCCGTATTAGCCTATTAAAATATTTACTATTTTAAGATCCTATCACTTAATTGGAAATGTCGTGATCCTTTTTTAGGATGTTACCTTATGGTTGTCTGTCAATTGGAGACTGTGTGGGACTTATTGAGGTGGTGAGAAATTCTCACACTATTATGCAAATTCAGTGCAAAGGCGGCCTCAAAGGCGCTCTGCAGTTCAACAGCCACACGCTACATCAATGGCTCAAAGATAAGAACAAAGGAGAAATGTGAGTTTATTGTTCTTTATTTCCCATGTTAATCTAAATTTTTGTTAGAAAAGTCTTTGAATGGTTATGTATACTTCTGTGAGTTAGAGCACGGAAAACAATTGTACTTTGCTTTAAAAAATGTCAACCTTTTCATTATTTGAGATTACTGTGTTTAAATGATCAGAATTGCTTATAACTTGGAAAAATATGTATCTCCAACTATTGTATCTAAAATTTGTTTTCTCCTATTGCTGTTCTTTTTTTCAAAATGAGCATTGCACATAGAGAATTTTCCTTCTAATTCATTGTTAAAATGATTATAAAAAATTCATTTTAATGACATAAGTAATTTTTCCATTATAAGAATTATGCTTTGGTTAGTGAATATCTGAAATTTCCTTAGAAACCTTGGAAATTTCAGTCACAAAATTCCTCAGATCTTTGAACATAATTACACCCTGCTCTAATCCAGTGGTTGTTTTCATTGTTTAAATACAAACTTTAACCATCTTGTACCAGTTGGAGCTGGATCACTCTGTATTTCCTTCTGCTCATGGTGTTTGTTTCTTCTTTGTAGATACGATGCTGCCATTGACCTGTTTACACGTTCATGTGCTGGATATTGTGTCGCGACCTTCATTTTGGGAATTGGAGATCGTCACAATAGTAACATCATGGTTAAAGATGATGGACAAGTAATAGTTTTCTCCTTTTTAAATGTTTGGCATTTTTTAAAATTTATTGTATTTCTGCATTTGTCAAACTCTAACATAATTTCGTACTTTTGAAAGCTGTTTCATATAGATTTCGGACACTTTCTGGATCACAAGAAGAAGAAATTTGGTTACAAACGAGAACGTGTGCCATTTGTTTTGACACAAGATTTCTTAATAGTGATTAGTAAAGGAGCTCAAGAATGTACAAAGACAAGAGAATTTGAGAGGTAAGCTTAAGATAAAAACCACAAAATACAGAATTCTTTCTGCTCTATCAAAGACAATTGATGTTTATGAAGCAGTTTAAAATAATAAATGTCATATTAACAGGTTAGCATCAACTAAATATTTAAATTTTTTTATTGTGTAATACTATGAAGGAAAATAGAAACAAAGGCAAATTTAATTTATTGAGTTAACTAGAGCCTAAAAAGAGAGTTATCCTTAAACTTCATAATACGGTAAAAGTTTTTTACTGTTTTTTAAATAATTGGACTCCACCTTCACCACTTTACTAGATTAACAAATAATATGTAGTGCTTAAGAGAGTACTTCTTGTTTATACGATTTGAGCAATTCAGTGAACTGTAATTACCATTTTCAATCATAATTTCTCTTACCACTTACGTTTTATCATTAGTCTATCCTAAACCTTTTTAAAACCTTTCATAAATCTTGTTTCATCTGTGTCTCAGTCCTGGCACCAGCCTAAACCCTAAAGGCTTTAATAAAGGCTTCATATTTTCGTAAATCCTTACTAAACTCCTTTTATACCAGGCATTGTTTCAGGTGCTGGTGATAATGCAGTAAATAAAGTCCTTACTGACTCCCAGAACTTACTTTTTAGTGTGGGTTAAAAGGAATAGAAATATTGCTAAGGGGAATGAGAGACTACTGTTTTTCTAAGTTTGTCCAAGAAGGCCTGTGATGATATGACTATTGAGCAGAGACCTGAAGGTATTAATGCCAGTTGCTCCATACTGACTAAACTGTTCTTATTAATTGTAGGTTTCAGGAAATGTGTTACAAGGCTTATCTAGCTATTCGGCAGCACGCCAATCTCTTCATAAATCTTTTTTCAATGATGCTTGGCTCTGGAATGCCAGAACTACAATCTTTTGATGATATTGCATATATTCGAAAGACCCTAGCTTTAGATAAAACTGAGCAAGAGGCTTTGGAATATTTCATGAAACAAATGAATGATGCACATCATGGTGGCTGGACAACAAAAATGGATTGGATCTTCCACACAATTAAGCAGCATGCTTTGAACTGAAGTGATAACTGAGAAAGTGAAATCTCTATATTTGGATTCTATGCTGCACTGTTAATAACTGTCAACAGGCAAAGACTGATTGCATAGGAATTGCACAATCCATGAACAGCATTAGAATTTACAGCAAGAACAGAAATAAAATACTATATAATTTAAATAAAACGCAAACAGGGTTTGATAGCACTAAACTAGTTCATTTCAAAATTAAGCTTTAGAATAATGCGCAATTTCATGTTATGCCTTAAGTCCAAAAAGGTAAACTTTGAAGATTATTTGTATCTTTTTTTAAAAAACAAAACAAAAAATACCCAAAATATGTAGAAATGACGGAGAAGGAAAAAGAATGATGTTCTCTTTTTGTCCTGCAAGTGTTCTATGTTTTGAAATGTGGACACAACAAAGTCTATTACTGCATTAGGTCCAACTAAGCTGGAGTTTGATGTTAAATTACATTAAGATTGGAAAATAATGAAATTTCTTATTTTTCCATTGCTGTTCAATTTATAGTTTGAAGTGGGTTTTTTGACTCCTTGTTTAATGAAGAAAAATGTTTGGGGTGGAAGGGACTCTTGAGATTACACCAGAGACTTTCCTTTTTAATAAATCAAATCTTTTGATGATTTGGGGTCTTATCTGCAAAGTTTTGGAAGCAGTCACAAATGAGACCTATTATAATGTGGTGTTTTGGGGTTTTTTTTCTGGACAGTATTTACAAGAATCTGATTCTTATTTCCCAGGGAAATTCTGGGCTCCCACAAAGTGAAATAACCATAGAGAAAGAATGAGCAGGAACAGTTCTTGCTCCAGAATTGTACAATAGTCACATTAGGTTGATTTTTTTTTTCTCTCCTTTTGCAATTGAATACATTTTTCATGCATGTTTTCCAGAAAATAGAAGTGAGTATTAATGTTATTAAAAAGATTATTTTTTTTATTAAAGGCTATTTATATTATAGAAACTATCATTAATATATATTCTTTATTTACATGATCTGTCCCATAGTCATGCATTGTTTTGCACCCCAAATTTTTTATTGTTCATAGCAGCATGGTCAGCTTTTCTCTTGGTCTGTGGGTGAGGCTCACATTTATACCAATGACTAGTGTATAACTAACTACTTAAGGAGAAGAGATTAAAGTTTTAGTCTCCTTTTCCATTTCTTTCTTTATGTTTTCACATAAATCCACCATCTTCCATCCTGTTTTATAGTTGAGAATGTGTCAATCATATGAAGTAGTTACCAAAATTAACACAACTTAGAATATCTTCCTGATTGCTTAAACCCCTCTACCGAGGTTTGCTCATGAATAATACTTTATAATATGGGGGAATAGAAACCATGAACTTTTTACCTTTTTAGGCTATTTATCCAATAGCTCAATAATAAAAGTAGAACCTTTAAATGGTTTTAAGATCATGTTCCATTTCCAAGTGGTCAGGACTCACTCTCCAACTTTATTAAATTGCATTTAAGCACAGGATACGTTCTTAAACATTTTAAAAACATTAACCCAAGACATAGGGGCTAATGCTAGTCATCATTATAGAATCTGATATTTTACTCAGTATTTGGAATGAATGATTAATGTCCTAGTAAATAGCTTTAGCAAATGTCCAGGTGCCACACCAGAAAAAGTGCAATAATTTACTGACAGTTTTCTAGATTAGGCATATTATTGGAATACTTTATAAAAGTGCACATTGTATACTCTAGTAAAACAGCATCACTTTAAAAACTATCCATTAATGAAATCAGTTACCTATAGTAGAAGTCTTGAATTGTGAACAGGGGACTCTAATACAGATAGTCTTAGTATTTGGCTATTTTAGGACCCTTAAAGGGCATCATTATTGGAGATTTAGGTACTTCACTAAAGCATGTATATAATATTGCCAAGAGGAAAAATAAATTTGAAGATTAAAGGAACTTTTTTCTGTAAACTGTCTTGAAATAATTAAGAAGAGTTAAACTCCCTTTTAAGTAGGAAACCAGATTCTTTTGCAGATACAGAAGATTTCAGAATATTTATTAAAACTTCATGATTAACATGTTGCATCTTTTACCTATATTCAGTTAATACGCACTGTCCCAGTCTTTTCTATAACAGGGATTGATAACAAGACAACTCGGTGAAATGGTATACAAATCTGAAACTTTGATGGAGGACAAAGAGATTTTACAGAGAACTGTGTTTTATCCAAGTGCCAAAAAAAGCCTTGTACTTCCTTGCACAAAATTTATACAACTTTTATATTTTTCGCCTCAGTCCAGAGATATTTGTCCCCACCCTTACCCTGGGACCTCTCCACCATTAAAACACAAACACAAGCTTATTTCATCATTTACATTTATTTTCAAGAGTTAATTACAGCCAAATTAATCATTTGAATTATTTTATTATTCCATAAGAATATAGATAGTGATTTAATTAGAAGCAAAGTAAAATTTAAACAAATTCAAGCAGAGTTAAGGAAACTACATCAAAAGGAAGGGACGAAAGGACAGGCAGTACTCAGTACGCAAAGAACCAATTGAATGCTCATGGGGTGAGGAGAACGTGTTTCAGGTCAATGATCATACAACCACTTCTGGGTATTCAGTGTCCCAGATCAAATCCTATGAATCAGCTGACTGACCATCCTTGTCATTGAATGTGGCATATGACTGACTATGGACGCTATGGTTTCATCTGGGCACTTGAGATATATTTCCTTCAATGACAATTTTGGAGGGAAAAAGAAAAGGAGGCTTAAAGAAAATAAAGCCCAATTTTGAACACATTTCTGCAAGAAATAATCAACTGAGAATCATGCTTTAACTTTTTAATCATTTTCAGCTGTACAATTTTTTTTTTTATTTTGAAGATTTTTAGACTGCTGTTAATTTGAAATCTGTTAATCATATTGTGGAATTTGGTTTTTTAAAAAATGTTTCTAATTGGATTTTTTAAAGAAGAATGGAATTTGGTCACTATTTTACGATAGAACCTAAACCTTTTGTGGTTCTTAGTGTCTTCTGTAAAATTTAGCATCAAAGCAATCAACTTTGAGGTTTTCCCTTCTAATCTGCTTTATATTACAAGCCCTTTAGGAAATGGGAACCTGATGAATATACAGTGAATTGTAAAATATTTTAATGTGTAACTTTTTCAACTGTGAAACTATGACTATTGGTTTTTTGATGAAAACAGCTGCTGACAAAGTATTTTGTGTAAAGTGTAGTTCTTATTAATCAGGAAAATAATCAATGACTTATATATACCCTTTGGGATTTTATTTTAAATGGATTCATGATTTTCTCATAGGTAAAACACAGTCCATCTGTATTCTTTTTTCCATCAAAAATTGAGTTGTTTGGCATTGTTAAAAAATACGAACAGCCTATCTTCTTTTAAAGGCACCATGGAAATTTCACAGCATATAAACTTGAATTTGTTTCTTAATGATTTTGTAAATCCATTTTACTTTATTCTGACCAGTAGCCGATGCTTGCCAACTCTTTGAAGAAATTTACTTTCCAACATTATTTTAAAGCAAGCAGGTTAACTTTTTCTGAATCTTATGAGTTCCTTTTGTTTATATGTCTGGACAAACTGCAGACCTGGGCTGGACCCACCCCTTCAGAATCCACCTTAAAAATTGATTTTGATGTCTGAGACATCACTAAAATATTTCAATTTAAAGGCCATATGTGGTGTTAATGGATTGTGGTGCTTCTATTTAAAAGCAACTTTCATACTTCAGATGTTTTTGAAGAGGGAAGTGTGGAGGGAGGGGGCAGAACAGGGGAGTTGTTTGAATGCCTGTATTCTTCATATCCATCCTGCTCAGATGGGGCACTGTCTAAGAGAAGGCTGCAAGTTGTGAGAGTATATTGTGCATACCATGAGGGAATTAGCTCTTCATCAAGGATGGGATTGTGAAGGCTGAACTTTAAAATTCAGCAATTACAGGGTCCTCAGATAATAATTCTTGGTGACAGAATAATACAGCTGGGCTGTTTTTTAAACTTTAAACACAAACCATTTTTATTTTTTAACTGTTACATTAAAAATTGTAAATGTATCTTATGTACCATGGCCTGGGAAGCCTTTTTTCTTTTCTCTTAAAAGTTGTTTTCATTTTCTGAAAGAGATTATGGGGTTTAGCTCGGGATAGTGATGGTCCTGATAAAATTCAATCAGTGACACTACCTCAGAAAGCTAATAAGGAGAAAAATAAATGAATCACAATTGATGACTTCAGGCTCTGACACCACAGACATCTTCAGAGCACTGTATTTTAGATTTATGTATGTAGTCAGGTGGCATGCCCTGTTTTTGATAACAGTGGAGATATTAAAAAAAAAAAAAAGTTCTTTTGGCTAAACTTAAATCCTTGCTCCAGTCATGAAGGGCTGTTATGCCAGGAGGTTCGTGTAGTAGGCTCAGCATTTGAAGTTAGTTTTGTTCTTTCTCAATATTAATGAAGTTGGTGTGTATATATTTGCACACATTTCTGTTTGTATCCGCACTGCTTGCTTGACCTAGTCAAGAGGCACCTCTTGAACATCAAGGTTCTAAAATTCAGAAGAGTTTAGTATTTATTGGGAATGTCCCAAATTTGGGGTGTCAGCTTTTAAATAAGCTTGTCTCATTCAGATATTCCACTTGATTACGGTTTTGCACTTCCTTTTTATCACTGCAGCACCATTCTTTTTGCTTTGTTTTAGATATGTTTATATTACAGCCACACTAGTTAGCATAAAGTAACCCTGATGAGTCTTATGGAGCCTTTCTGACTTAATTTTCACACAGCTACATACAGGAATATTAGTTGGTGGAGAGAGATGGACCACGAAGTAAAATTGGTTCACTGCACATTTAGTGGAATTAGGTAACTAATTTTCACTACCAACAGGAAATCCCATTCCTTCTGTTACTGAGTATGGAAGAGTTTTTAATGCACTTTGTAAGCCAATTCAGTTTATGAATCTCTATAAAACTTTTTTAATCTGTCACTACAGTGATTTTGTGGTTATGCTAAAAGCCAGTATATTTTTAGGTCACTCTTATATTTGTTAAAACTAAGTTAGAAGGAGGCAGAAAAGCATCACTGTTTCATATTTCTCAAAATATCATTCATAAGACTAAACTCTTTAGTTTTATGAATTTGCAAATGTGGTCATTATCAACTGATTTCATATGAAAAAACCCTTCAGGTTTAATTTTGTTCCTAAAAAAGTGGTTGTAGAGGTTGGCCTTCATCAGGTTTCTAGAAATGTTTTTGGTTATGGAAACTATGATTCAAAAGCAATTAATGGTTTCAGTGTGAGTCAGTCCTTGGACTTAATTGGGTTGAATCAAGTCTAAAAGAATACATCCTTTTGGGACATAGTATGACACTTGAATATCTAGAGGAAGTGGCACCACCAACAGAAGACTACTAATACAACATATGTCAACTTTGGAAACTGCAAAAAGAAACTCCCACCAGTCTTGTTAGCCCCATTTATTGTAGCAAATCTATTTCTCTTATGTTGTTACTCAAGGAACTGAAGTCCTGTGGTATACTGCATTAGTCAAGAGAAAAATGTTTTTAAATGTTCTTTTAATGATGGCCCAAAAAGTATTTGACACAGCAAGATGCATGTGTTATTGTACTGAGGATATAGAATAATAGTGTCTCTCTAAGACCTCTTCCCAGTCTTGCTGTTCTTAGCAAGACATTTGGCCTGTGACTGCACTTATTGTTTGTGCTCATCAGAAACTGTCAATGTCTGCTTTTCCTTAACTTTGCAGTCTGTAACATCACGCTGTTTATTAAAAAATAATAATAATAACTTTGTGTCCAAACAATCCTTAGTGTACTATATATTTTAAACAAACAAAAAAACTGTGATCATTTTATGTTGCCATTTATTTTGAATACTTACAAGCAAACCTGTGTGACTAATAATCAAAATTTAGCTGAATTTGAGTCTTATTAATAATGACTAAGAATAAAACCTGAAACTATCATGTCTTAAAAACCAGTTTTTCTGCCCCAGTAAAATGATGATTAGAGAACTATCTTTAAATATTAACTTCCTTTATAAACAAAGAGTTATATGCTTGTATTTAAAGCAGAAATATATATATACATGTACATGTACATGTACATTTATCAATGTCTTTATATGTGGGGTGGATGTCTTTTCAGTCAGTTGAAGACCAAAACCTAAAAGTGAAGTTAGGTTAAAAGAAACTGATTTTGCTTTCACTTATCATAAACTTTGCAAAAGGTAAGTCCGGTTTTTTCTTTGACCTGCTGTGTACATGGGCATCAGCACTTAGCACTTCTAAGCAATTAGCATGAAATAATTGCATAAATTTTGTTTACTGACTAAATGATTTGGGTGACTTTGAATTAACATTGATTTAAATTGACTTTATTCTCTTTCCTAAGATGAACCATGTAGGCACTGTATGAATGGAAAATGAGTAATCGAAATACTTAAGGTTTCACACTTTCATACACTTCAGGGTTCAAATTAGTGGCTTTTAATTTGTTAGAAGAAAAGTTCCAAGAATGTATATTGTTAAAGGGGTGTCAAACTTATTCAAAATAGAACAGAGAGGTGTCCTTAATATAAGAAAACTAGAAATTCAATTTGCAGGATAATTTGATAGGTGTTTGCATACATATGTTTCATTACAAGAAAATCTTGGATAGGCAAAATAACTTTGTAATTTCGTAAACAGTACTCCTAGTAGTAAATGCATATTATCTTTAGCCAAATTAAGCTGGAGAGGAATCCTGGCCCCCAGCATCCCACCATAGTTGCTATACCAGCTCTCATGTGAAAGGTGCAAGGCTGACTGAGTTTATTTTTTTTTATACCACGTGTAGAAAATACACCAATGTGTACTTTATAGTTTAATAAGAACTGCATATATTTAAGGTGGACATATGATGATTTGATGGACAATATCCATATATAAAATGAATGATTACAACAGGCTAATTAAGTGACATCTCACAGTTACTCTGCATGAGAGCTTGCAAATCTCTAGTATTCAGTACAGTACTATTGACTATAGTCATTAAGCTGTGCACTAAGTCTCTACTTATTTGTCATATAACTTAAAGCTTATCTTTTAACTAACATCGTCCCAATTCTCCCACCTCACCATCCCTCGTAACCACCATTCATTCCCCCCTGTTTCTATTTGTCTTTTTTGATGCCACCTATAAGTGAAATGCAATAATTTTTCTTTCTGTGTCTGGCTTTATTTAGTGGAAAGCCCTCAATTCATCCATGTTGTTGCAAATGGCAGGTATTTTTTTAAAAAGATTTATTTTATTTATTAAGCATACAAGAGCTGGGGTGTAGGCCAGAGGTGTGGGGTGGTGAGAGGATTCACCAGAGACACAGTGGGGAGCAGAACAGGCAGACTGAAGTACACTGCTGAGGGGAACAGCGGGCAAGACAGGAGAGGTCTGCTGGGAATTCAGCATGTGGGAATCCCCCTGGCCGGGATTGAACTTGTGCTACAGTGGTTACCCATAGCTTCATAGTGCTGAGACAACCCCTTGCGCTGCCAGGGAGGCCCCAGGTCTTCTTTTTTAAGGCTGAATGATAATCCACTGTACATGGACTTGGTTATTGTCAGTCATGCTGCTGTGAGCAGGGGACTCCAGCTGTCTCTTACAAGGACTGATTTCATTTCCTTTGGGTATGTATCCAGAAGAGGGATAAAGTTGGCCAAATATAAAAATTTAACAAAAGATTTTTTTTTTACCATTTCAGTAAGGAACTAAGGAACTAAGTCAAGTGTCTCACTCTGCCTTGTCCACTCCTTAAATTTATACCATAAAAGGAAGAGCTTCTCTCTAGTTTATAGATGAAAAGACAGAGTGCAAAGAATTCAACTGAATTGTCCAAGGATACATACCTTAAAAGTTGTAATTATTAGCTACAAACTCAAGTCCTACCCTGGGACACATGTTCTCTCCAGTGCTACACAGTAGAAAGGAGGAAACAGCAAAATTGCTCATTACTGGTCAAGTCAATGTCATTGATTTAATTTTATTCAATTTATTTGGAAATTTGTGACTTGAAATTAATTAATAAAAGGAAATTGACTTAAAACCAAAGTTTCTGGTTTGATTATATATAAAAGTTGCTTCAAAAATCATAGTCTCCTGCCCATGATATATTTTTCAGTAAAATTTTAAGATAATTTGAGGCACATTGGTTTTCACAACAGGCTGTTTTCAACTTCTATCTTCAGCATAATTAATCTGGACAGCACTTCTTAGGAGAGTCTTTGATTATTTAATAACCATGATTAAGTGATTAAAGTACTGACTATTGTTAACTTTCCATGTGGGACTTTCCTACACTGTGGATTATCTGAGAAGAATGTTGAATTCCAAAAACTACAGCTTCTCCCTACTTCAAAACACATTTCTAGTCATCTCTTCCACTCCCACCAGAATGTACACAAAGAATAAAATGAGCTTACAGAAAGCATAATTAAATTTAAAAAATGTTGCTGAAAGAAAAATTACATGGAACGTGACAAGGTTAAGCGCAAATAGCTCTAAACTTAGTGAATTTTCTAGGCAGAAGCTTTTTTCCTTTATCATCAATTATAAAGGAAAATGTTAGGCCCACATTTTCTAAAATTACCAGATCATTATCTTCCTATAATAAATGAATGGTTTTGTTCTTCACTCAGGATTTTTCTGAGAAACATTTTAATGCAAACTATCAAATTGCATAGAACTAGGCAGTTCAGTGTTCAGGCTTAGATAACCTCATCATTTATTTTCACATTGACAACTTCTAGCTATAGCTGAAATTAGATAAAATGCAACTACTTCGAACCCCTTTGTCATGTGGAAATAAAAAGTATTTTCTTGGTTCTTATGCAAATGGTAGAGGCCTATGGGTGCCTTGGTGGTGGGTGTGGTTGATAACATACACCCTAAATGTGGTTGACCCTACACCTCTAAATCATATACAGCCTTGTAAACAATCGTTGCCTCAATTTTTGAAAATTGAATAATTTGAAATCTCGTTTGAACCAGAAAAAAGTTACATGGAGTAGATTTTGTGAATTTGTATCTCTTACAGAGTAAGTAGAATGTATAATAAGGCTTTTAAGAATTTTTCTTTCTACATGAAATATACTTAACTTCAATTGCCTTTACATGGTTAGTTTGCAATGAGGCATGATTAGGACTACCAGTGCAGAATTGCAGGCACTTGTAGGCCAGGACTTTAATTTGGCCACCACTTAAGGATTTCTCTGCTTCTTCCTTTGCTCCTCTCCACATTGCTGTTCCATATAGGATACTTTGCCACCTACCTCACTTCGGTGTGCAGAGCTATATTTTTCACATAGTAGGGACAGATAATGTGTTAATCTCACCATGCCAACAATCAGCGCGCCACCTAGCAGAGTCAGTGAAGGCCAAAATAAACAGTGAAAGATAACCATTTGGTCATGCTTTTTTATGAGAATGACATCTTCAGGTTGTCTGTCTGGACTGTAGAAGCATGAAAAGGGGGTCCCATTTTTGTGATCGAAGAATTCCTTTATGTTCAGAGCACTGTTGAGCAAATCCTTCCTATCTCGGTGGCATTTAGGCATGTAAAAGCACTAGGAATACAGAGGAGGAAGAGAGATGAAGGCACTGTCCCTGATACCAAATACTTAAACAAAAGTTTTAAATATGAAATAGCTTCAAACTGAAGTTGGTAGGGTGGAGTTTCAATCTCAGAAGGTGATGAAACCTATTCACAGCTCATGGGGAGGGTTGGCAGGAGGACACACGGTGAAATGGCCATTTCCAGGCAAGAAGCAGTGATGTGAAAAGGAATTTTTAGAATGAGCACATTGCAGAAGAGGTAGTCACTAACTTCATAAAGACCATGCTCCTCCCCACGTGCAGGTCCTTCATCTCTTCCTGAACAATAATTCTATGAAACCATTTGCCCATTCAACAAATATTTATTGAGCTTTCTGTGTGCTTTCAACACCTAATAATGCCTCTATGGTCTTTGTCTTGGTTACCTTAGTAAAATCTTTCCCTGAAGATTAGCATATTGAGGCTTTTGCCTTAGTGCCTTAGGCCCACAGAGGGGGCCCTGCCTAAGCTGCCACAATTCCTGGGAGGCAGAACTAGGGGAGAAGGGAACTCTACCAGCTGGTGATACTTATTTTCAAAAACGCTTCAGGTACTTACCATATCCAGAAGGTACTTGAGACACTGTGCCAAAGCCTACAAAAATGTTTCAGACCTTAAAAATAATGCATCCAAAACAGAGAACAGGAAACTAGGACTTAAGTAAAAACAACAAGGTATAAAATGTCAACTAATCTGGAAAAACTCAACTTTATTGTAAGGTGGAAATGTAAACTTGAAATCATATGAACAAGTTGAATAACTTAGTAAAATCAAAGTTTATAATAATTCAAATTTTTGATAGGAAAAATTACTTGCTTGATTTAAAGTGAATGGTAAGTACATATTCACATTTTTGATGTGATGGCGAGTGGGACCTCCACTAATAAATCCTGTGTTCTTTGCCTCAGCCTGTGAACTTCAGACACTTATTTGTGAGAAATTGAAATTGTTTCTCACCTGTCTATGCACCCAATTTTTTCTCAAAAAAAAAAAAAAAGCTTTTACCTTCATTTATCCTCATTTGACCACAGTTCAAACACTTCACTGGAAGGAGGCAGGTTTATCCCTAGAGATGGCCCTGCTAAAGTACCCTGCCAGGGACAGTCTGCAACAAGAAGGTGGCTATTTTAGAAGTCTTTAATTATATCAAATTTACATTACCTTGGGGTTTATCTGCACAGCCTCTTCGTTATAATGTAGGAGAACTTTCTGACCCGAATGGGTAAGATTCACAAACACCTGAAGACACGGGTACTTGCCCTGACCTCTGCAGTCCACACCACAGGTGAAGGCACAGGGCAGCCAGTCATCCATGATTTGTGTGTGGATGATAGTGCAGTTTGATTCTTCTCTCTCAGTGCTTCAATTGGAAAAAATTAATGAAAATTTAGTTCTAAATTTCTAAGGTGGAAACCCAAGGCATTTGTCTATTTCAAGGTGACACAAGACCATTACTGAAGGCACATAATCACTAAAGAGCCTCAAGGACATTAAGACAGGGATAAATAGTAGTAAATCCCCAAGCTCCCTCTCAATTCTTAACCCAATAGAAAAACTCAATGGTTCTCAAATTGCAGGTTCACCAGAGTTCATTAGAATAAAGAATTTGTTAAACTGTGGATTCTACGTCTTGGCAGATATTTGGTTCAGGTGATCTGAGTTGAGTCTCAGGAACCCATGTATTTAACAGTATTTAAGATGCAGGTATCTGGAGAACCACACTTTGAGCTGTTCTCGCCTAAATACTCTACCAAGATTCACACACACTCAGAAATCTTATCTCTCACTCCTCAGCAACTCAAGATGCACCCATTGGCTGGTGCTGATGAAAATGTGCCTTTGGAAGAGGTCCAAACACAGCGTCCTTTAGTCAAGGTAGGCTACAGAAGTTTCAAAAAGGAGGTACAAGTCTATATGCCCACTCTCCTTCCAGAGAGACTCTCCTTCCCAAGGAATCGCTCATTAGAAAACCTACCAGGTTTTTGCTATTGATCAGTTCCTTGAGGCCCCCTGGATTCACCCCATGTCTCAAGATCCTCTGATCCGGTGGCTATCTGGACTTCTCTTAGTTTATTCTCCCCAGTGAAAGCAGGGAACTTACTCTGACACCATCCTCCCCACAGCCTCAACAAAATAAACTTCTAAATTTATTTAGAGTAACAACCTTTTTTAATATCTTAGATCTGTCTGTTTACTTGTTAATAGATCTTAAGCTCTCTGAAGCCAACCAAGTGTGGCATTGAGTATGAGTATAATTTAAATCTGGTAGATTTCAGAAAGTTCCAATATAGAGTAAGACTGTTTTTCCTGTGCACAAGGACCAGACTAGAGCCTTTACAGTGGAACCAAGAATGCATTTCATGCTAAAAAATTGAGCATCGTGTGTCCATTTGTCTACAAATAGAAAAAACCTATTTTCCTTTGAGAGATGAGAGTTAAAGGGAGTGGCATAAGTATGAACTACCCAAGCCTCTTAACTAGGACTTCTTGTAGAGCAAATATATTCTCTGAGGTAGTCCGAGAGTGTGGAGGGGCCCTAGTGGACTATAATAGGGAACTGCGGGTGACTTGGTGGGGCGTGTGGTGTGGTCACATACATCTGAACATTTGTGATCTTATATATATGACTCATACAGTGTTACAAGTCAATGTTAACTCAATTTTTAAAAAATCATAAGGTAAGAGAGATGAAAACTTGGGCCTGTCTGGTGGCACAAGGGGTTGAGCGCAGCGCTATGGAGCTCTCCGTGGCTGCGCCTCGGGTTCGATGCCTGGCGGGGGAGATTCCCACATGGCACAGCAGACCTCTCCTGCCTCTCCCGCTGCTCCCCTCAGCAGTATGTTTCTGTCGAGCTGCCTGTTCTGCTCCCCACTCTGTCTTTAGTGAACCCTCTCACCGCCCCACACTTCCGGCCTGCACCCCAGCTTGTATGCAAAAATAAATAAATCTTAAAAAAGAGACGAAAACTTATCATTCTTTAAGCATTTACTTAATTGCTTCAAAAATGCTTAGAAAAGTAAACTTTATATGGAAGTAATAATTTGTGCCAGATTGCAGAAGTTATCTTCAAACCATCTCCCAACTTAAATATATTCATGAGGCACAGGCCACAAACTTGACTCTGAACTTCCTAATAATCAAAACAATGAAGAAAAGACAATGATATATAAGATACCAGTTGTCCACTGAATAAAAGTAAGTTGGCTGATCGGGAGCAGAACAGATATTCCTGGTGCTAACATCAAAGAGAAAATTCACTGGGATCCTTCGACTAGTGGCCCTGTAGTGATGGTGACCTCCATATCATTGTCCTAACGATGGTAACTCAGGAATGGCAGGAGATAAATCTGATAAATAAAATTTGACTCCCACTTTCTCTTCTATGACCCCTTTTCTTCAGTGAACTGCTCAGCTTCCTTCTTCCCATTCCCCAACGAGCTTCTGTTGTTCTTTGGCTAACCAAAGCGAAAGCATCCTCTGCTTATCCCCCACCAAGTGTAGCCCTCCTACAAAGTACCCCAGTCAATGTGTGAGCCATTCCCCAAAATTAAACAGCTCATCCTGCTGACCTAATCAAAACTCCCATTCCTCTCACTGCAGCAAGCTTCATTTAGAAAGCAAGAGGTTTTGTCAGAATGACAAGTCGGTTCTTTACTGGCTGTGTGACCTTGGGCAAGTTACTTGATCTTTCTGAATATCTGCTTTTTTATTTATAAAATGAATACTAAAATAATGTTTCCAACATGAGTTTGCTATAGATTTAAATATATTTATACTTACATATTTAATAAATAGTAACTGTAATGCATGCATTTCAAAAGGAAGCTAATTCAAAGAAAGAGAAGGAAACTAACATTATTTGAGCAACTATTATGTGCCAGGTAGACAGTATCAAATGCAGAACACTCAGATCCAAAAAACCTTTGTTGTGCTTATGTAGAAGGCTTAAATTAGGCCTTCCCTGGATTGTCTGTATGTCCAAGAGAGAGCATTTACCTAAATAAATATCTAATTGGAAGATTAGTTGTTAAAAAATACTTTTGATACTGAAATGGGGTAGCAACAAGGAATAGCTTCCACTTTCTTTTACCTCGTGCTCCACATCCTGCTACCCCCAGCACTGAGGGAGAAATAGGTGGGCCTATCTTCTCTGTCCTAGACAGAGGTCAGGGGTCTGGGAAACCAAAGACAGCTTCCCCTCCTCTACTAGGTGCCTGGGTCTGAGCTGCATTGGGAAATCTGGGTCTCTTTTCTCTGTTCCATACCTGAGCATGAAAGGCTTTAGGGTGGTTATGCCAAGCAGAAAGAACATTAGGACGGAGAAGCCCATCATCGCAAACCCTAGCAGCAGGGCGCGGTCCTCTCCAGCACTGGATGGCCACTTCCTGTGCATGTCCAGTAGTTCTCCACCATTTTGCTCTGGATTTCTCTTTCTTCCAGAAGTAAAGGCTGTCCTTTGGGGAAAGTGGAAAAGAGATATTTCAAAAGGCTCATAAAGAAATAAAAGCATTTGCTAATCTAGGCGCAGGCGAGAAGGCATGGGCCCACTCAGGCCCACACTGCCTGAGTGTTGTGAACGGGTGTGATGCAGCAGAGAAAGCCCACCTTCAGGGCTTGGCGACAAGTCCATCTAAACAAGATAGATGTTACTTTAAAAATTCTTTTACTATAACAAATAATACTAAGTAATGTTGCCAGGTGGAAGTCTTTGAGATCTATTTAATCATGGTTTCATTTATTTTATACTTCGTAAATAAGTTCCGTGAACTTATCTACCAGGGATACTACTCAGTCCCACTGGAACTATTTTTTACATTCTTTTATGAATGCCATATGGACAAAATGACTCAAAAGTTTCACATCGGGAAGTCACAGCATCCTGAAATAGCAAGATTTGACTTGTTCGTTCACATCCAGCTGTTGAAAAGGCTGCAGAGCTACCACAGGGCTCCCTGGCGCACAGCCCAGCCTGCTCAGAATAACCAGGGCTTCACCGCTGTCTCCTCGCCCCTCACCCTACTTTTTGTCCTCTCTGTGCACCCACTGCCCTGCATGAGTGGCCCTATATATTTTTTCTCCCTCTCTCTGCTCTGCTTCAGCAAAAGGATGTGATACATTCTTTGACAACG
>PVIJ01020778.1:0-20101 GCA_004024925.1 Scalopus aquaticus | reverse complement strand
GGAGGAGGGAGCCGGAGGGAGGGAAGGGAAAGGGCACAAAATGGAATAGAAAAGAACACAAGGGACCATGGAGATGGATGAATTGGTGGTGGGCTACCCAAGGGGAATGCAAAATGTAAAAGACATAAATAACAATAAAAATATATATAAAAAAAAAAAGTAATCGAATGAATAGAAAAGTGAGAATAACCGACATCAACCTAGGGGGAAAAAAAGATAACTTGTGTTTGCTGCTCCCCATCCCTCCCTTCAGGAAACCATGTTTACTCCACTCCTGCCTAACCTTCCTTTTCCTCCTTGATACCTACCCTGGGAATAGGGGTGAAACTGCATCCCAATTAGGTAAATCAGATTCTCTTAACCTGGCATTTGAATAAAGAGGCAAGGCCCAGTGCATGATCACTGTTTGAGTTGAGTCAGTTGTTGGCAGTCTTTCAATTTTTTTTTTTAAAGATTTATTTATTTGTGCATACGAGCTGAGGTACAGGCCAGAGGTGTGGGACGGCGAGAGGATTCACCAGAGACAGAGTGGGGAGCAGAACAGGCAGATCGACCGAAATACACTGCTGAGGGGAGCAGTGGGCGAGGTAGGAGAGGTCTGCTGCGCCATGTGGGAATCTCCCCAGCCGGGCATTGAACTCACATCACCGCTGCCGACAGCTCCACAGCACAGTGCCTAACCGCTGTGCCACCCGGAAGGCCCAGCAGTCTTTTAATTTTCATAAATTGATGCTTCTGAAATCCCCAAATCTATCACATATCCTGGGAGGGATACCATTATACAGGCTGTATTGTGGCACCACAGTCAAGTAATCACTAATACCATCAACGGAAACCAAGTTTGGCAGTAATGGATCAATATGAGAATAGAACAACCTATTTTTGCATTTATATTTTGGCTTCTATGCACTATAGTAAACAGATTTATGATACGGTCAAAATGCAATTCAATGAATGCAATTCTACAAGAGCACCAAATTGTAAAGTTTTTATTTTTGAATCACTGTGTACAGTCAAGTCATCCCACAAAAGGGTGTAAAGGTGCCTGAAATTACCTGGAAATTTTAATACACTGCATTAGAAACTCGGAGTATGAAACTTTCACTTCCTTTTGACAAGAATTGGCTGAAGAATGGAATGTATTCAGGGCAAAGTTTTGATTAAAACCTCACTAGCTTTCAGACCATAGAGGTGCCCCTGCAGCAGTTGCAGGAGGTCCCTTTATCCAGGACTTCCCTTTATCCAGGACTGTGCTGTGATTACTGTGAATTACACACGCAAACAGCATCCACTAAGCTGAATTATGTCCCAGTAAAAGTAAGTAAGTACTTGTTTTAGTGAGAACATGTTTTGTTTGTTTATAAACAATGGACACATGTCTCTTTTTGGACTTAAGTTCTTAGCAAAGAAAAACATAGCTATGAACTATGTTTTATGAGGAGAGACCAAATACAAAGCTGCAGTCAATTTCTATGTGTAAATAGGATCACTTGATGCTATTTAGAATAAAATATAAAAGCCAACTGCAGAAAGTAGGTAACTTGAAGGACCTTTTACTAATGTTATTTATTTCCAGAACAATAATCCCTCATTTATATAAAACACCTCTGGAATCATTTAATTTTCACAAATAAAATTTTCAGTAACTTAAGTTACCTACATATGCACCAAGAAAGTTCATTCATTTACTGTTGGGTCAAAAATCATTTCACATAAGAGGTACCACTTGATATTTTAGGTACACCAAAAAATTATTTTGGAATCATTTTTAAAAAGTTGCAAGGATAGTAAAGAGTGTTTCCATTATCATTCATCCAGTCTCCTTTAATGTTCCATATAGCAAGGAGTATGCTACTGATACATAACTATTAAGTAAACAATACATAACTATTATATAAACTATTTGCATTTCACCTATTTCTTTTTCCACAAACATCATTTTACTATTATAAGATTCAACTCAGGACATCACTGATTTTTTAAACTGAGTTTTTCAATATGAACTATTTTTTTCTTAAAGATTCCTATTTCAATATTATGACCATCAATTACACCATAATTTAATGATTCCTCAACGTTTGGTTGAAATGAATTGCAGTCTTTGAATCCTGTACTGTCCACAGAAAGCTAAAAATCTGAACATATATTCATGTTTATAGTGTTTTTAATATATTTTTTTCTCCCAGGGTCACAAAATATTGCCATTATATTGGTCATATATTATTATATTGGTCATATGGCCTATTATATTGGTCAGGTTTGAAGCTATGGTGGTGATTGTTATTTTCACTGATAACGCTTGCAATTGTGCATCAATTGTTATTTCTTACTTAAAAATCCAAGAGAATATTTTCTTGTTCTTAACCTCTTTGGATCCTTTGATATAATGAAATAAGTATTTCATTATTTTTTGACCCAAATAAAAAGTAAATGTCAGGAAAGATGGAGGTGCAGAGTATGAGTGTGTATGTGTGTGTGCACGCGTGCGTGCACATGTGTGTAATATTAGTGCCTCCTGGACTAGTTTTGTGCTGGTCTTACTACCTCTTATTATTAGTGAGAACATGTTTTGCTTGTTTATAAACAATGGACATCTACATATCTATATTGATATATAGATACAGATAGATAGATATAACCCCCCCAACAAATCTACTTCACCTGAAGAAGCTTTTCTTAAAGAGAGGAAGGAAGGAGGCAACTAGAAAAATACTTTATCTACTCTCCTCATATTTTTCTTAATTAAAAAGTGATTTTGAACTCAACATACACTAGTGGCAAAATACAAAGCACAGCCAAGAGAAATAATATACCCCAAAGTTATTAAAATATATTTAGAAAAAAATATACTGCAAACATTCTGGAATTATTTCTGGGAGTAGAAACAGAATGGCCATGAAAAAAGGCATATTAAAGTTTCTTTTCTTATTATTATTATGCAGCTCAGCTTCTTGATAAGAGAAAGCTAACAAGAGAAGCTGCTTTTTGCAGTTTACAATTTCTGCCTTCCATATGGGAAGATCTTGTATGGGACAGAGTTTCATGTTCTTGGCCAGAAGCAGAAAATTCTAATGTTATTAGGCCCATGTCTGTTTCCTGATTTTCTTGCTGGGATGAAACCATTCATTAAAAATAAATACCCTTTTCTTCTAAACAAATCATCTGTTCCTACACCCTGTTGGTGTTTCTTCCGTCTGTAACTTAAACTATTTTCTCTGTCTGAAAGAAATGAACAAATAAAAAGGCAGGGATTTCTGCTTTTTCTGCAGTGCTATCTGATCCCTACCATTTCTGTACTACTGACAAATTCCATCTCTGCTCTCTTCCCAACCTTTATCCCTGAAAAAAAAAAATTATGCTTGAGTGAGGACCCCTCTTTTGCCTGTAGTTGAAGGAGTTATCCAGTAATTCATTAAAACTATTGTAGATTTCTGTTTTCTCACTTTTCTATAAGTAACTTTTTTTTCTATGTCTGCTTCTGTCATCCTTTCTTCTGCCTCCTTAAAGGTACTCACCTGTCCTGAAATAGCAGATTACTAGATGCTCGATGATCTCAGTTCTCTGTTGGGGTCAATAAAATTATCATGATGTAATTTATTCAACTATCATTTTAGGTAAAAGTAATACTCTTCTTAACTTTACAAATCCTAGTCATGAGGAGAAATCTTAATTTGTTTTAAATGTTGCGCTAAATAACTGTGCAGTATATTCTGTAGAGGAACAATGGTAAAAACTGGAGACCAAATATGGAGATCAATAATTTAGAAGAAAGGAGAGGACTGCTTGACTAGGATGGTAGTACTATAAATGTTGTGTAATAATATGATTTTGGATATATTTGAAAGGTAGTAGACATAGGGTTCCTGTGGTTTATATGTAGGCCATAGAAGTCTGGAATTAAAAGTGACGTCATTCGGCCTCCCTGGTGGCGCAGCAGCTGAGAGCTGCACTGTGGAGCTGTCGGCAGTGGCCACGCAAGTTCGATGCCCACCCGGGGAGATTCCCATATAGTGCGGCAGACCTCTCTGCCTCGCCCACTGCTCCCCTCAGCAGTGTATTTCCATCCATCTGCCAGTTCTGCTCCCTACCCTGTCTCTGGTGAACCCTTTCCCTGCCCCACACCTCTGGCCTGTACCCCAGCTTATATGCATAAATTAAAAAAAAAAATCTTAAAAAAACAGTGACATCATTACCTTTGACCTGAAATATTGAAAGGATGAAGTAGTCATTTGCTGAAATGAGGAAGAATAAAATTAATGAGGTAAGGTTTAGTAAATACAAATTGAGTCTCAGAAAAACTAATTTTAGGACTTCAGAATTCTGAGTGATGATGGTGAGTAGGTAGTCTCAGATATGAATCATCTTCAAGAAGAAGGATTTTTAAAATTGCATTATATTTAATCTAGTGCATTTTGTTTTTAAGGACCCTTTGATTTAACTTCAATACAAATGACACTTACAAAGTACCTACTGTGCACAGGGAGTAACAGAGAAAATGATAAAGTTCCAGATATCCAGGACTTTACAAAGTAGTGGAAAAGAGAGACACAAGTGGAAATCAAATAAAAACAGTTTGTTTTTGTATCACAGTTCATTAAGTGTCACTTAAGTACACAGCTCTTGATTTCAGCTACAATTTTAATCAAGAATGGGTTAAAGGGTGTGGAGATTATAATAATTTATTACAACATGAATAAGTAAAGAAATTGTGGCAGTAAAGTATTTAAACTGGAAGGATAAGACTTGAAGACTAATTATTGAGAATGAAATTATCATTTTTATTGATGAAAAAGTACAAAGTCATTTGAGAATGGGTGGCTGAATTGGAGAAGAAATATCTCTTATAAATGATATAAAAATAAGTGGCTATACTGTATGAGTTAGCATATTGTAATCACCAAGAAAAATGCATTCGGGAATACGTATAGATAGGGGTAAAATGTTAACTGAAGCACTGAGATAGAGTTACACTTTGAAAGACATTAAGAGAGGAAGTGTTAATTTAGGTAGTATGAACAGACAGCACATGCAACAAAGGCATACACAGCCACACACGTTTACATGTGTATTTCTTTACTGTACAGGAATGTATATATGTATCTCTATGAATAAACTTACATATTAAAATAATTAAAATAAACTAGATATAGACATTTTTCCCCAGAAGACACAGTGCTAGAATGACTAAGCAGAAGCTACCCTTTTGTCTCAAATATAATGGACATGAGAGAACAGATACACAAGGCTGAGTTTCACAATCCTAGGATGTTCAAAAGGAAATCCTCTGGTTTGTTTCTGTTACATAGTTACATTTGTTCAAGATATAAAAAATGAACAATAACATATTTAAACTGAACCTACCCCCTAGCATAAACAAGAAAGCCACCTGAAATCATAAAATAGCACCTATAAGAAAGTCCAAACTTCAGAATGCTGACAACACAAAATGCTGAAGAGGATATGGAACAATAAAAACAGTTATTGTTGGTGGGAATATAAGTACTTATAAATGTACTTATGTAATTTCCTGGTTATTGAAATCAGGTAACTGGGGGCCACATATTTAAGCAATTTTCCTAATTTCATATTGCTTATAACTGGTAGATCTCAGATTCAAACCCAACATTATAGTTCTTGAGTTTGTAATATTCTCTGTATGCCACTATCACTTGGATCTTTCTGATAAGACTATGATTTAAATTTATTCTACCTGAACTATCTGAATAGTGTGAAAACCAAGTATCAAAACATTTCTTTGTATAAGCATAGTAATATATGAAACAGTAATGCCTCTATGTCTCCATTAAGTTGTAAACTCTATGATATAGCTGAAGTGTTTCTTTACCATGAAGGCTATGTTGCATTTTTGCACTTTGGGTGCAAAAGAGAGGAAGTTTATTTATTCTTTATTTTTTCAAGAAAGACTGAACTGTTTTTGTTTTTGTTTTGTTTTGTTTTTTTCCCAACCAGGTGGTGTAGGTCCCTATATCCACGTCTCAACTATACAACATATCAAACAGTATCCTATGAAATATTAAAGCTGGTTACCAGGGTAGAGGGAGTGGGGGGATAAGATTTATGATATTTAAAGGGTACAAACTTGAAGTGAATAGTAAAACTATAGAGATCTAATGAACAATATATTGAATAAGGATAATATTTTACTATAATCATGCAATGTGAAAAGTAATGTTACAACGGCAATCATATTACAATAAATATATCAAAGTAACACACTGTACACACTGTATACCTTAAATATATACAATACTACATGTCAAATAAATCCTATAAAATTAAAAAATAAATGGCTAATCAAATTTGTTTGGAAAATCTGTACCTGGACATACATATATATATATATATATATATATATATATATATATATATATGTATGCTTACAATATATAAATTATACGAAGTATTTCCCAAACTTGACACCTGATTACATGTCTTTTATAGGATCACTGTTTAAAATCTCACTACACTAATGGGGACATGTTAATTGTTATCTATATTTCACTGAAAATTTTACTACTTGCTTTTTCAGTGGTAAAGCTAGTCTATTTACCATAAAAGCTAGCTCTCTACTACAATGTGTAAATGACTTCATCCACTAACACTTGAGACTAAAAGTGTAAACAGAAAAATTACTGATATTTTTCCCTAAAGAAATTATGCATTTTGTTTATAGTTGTTTATAGTTTGTTTATAGTTAAAAACATCCATTTAGTTATAGCAATTTAGTTGGGGATATTAAAGATACTATTTGACATATGAGAAAAATAAGCATTAAATACATTGTATGCATTGTAAGTCATCCATAGGAGGGCAGAGGAGAAGAATCTTTACCCCAAACTACATTAACAAATACATTCTATATATTCCCTCCAATCTGGATACATTTTATTTCTTTTCCTTGTCTGACTGCTTGGGTCAGGACTTCTAATACTATAAAAATATTAGCAATGAGGGTAGGCATCCATGTCTTGTTCCTGATCTTAGAGAAAGTCTTTTTCCCACTCTGTATGATGTTACCTTGAGTTTGTCATAAATGTCTTGTATTATATTCTTATTCCCAGTTTATTGAGAATTTTTGTCATAAATGATGCTGACTTATTAAGCACTTCTGCATTTATTGTGGTGATCATAACTTATTTTTCATTTTGTTTAGTTGATGAATCACAATAATGGACTTGTGTATGTTAACTCATTCTTGAATCCCTGAAATACACCCCACTTGACTGTGGTATACGATTTTATGTATTGCTGAATTCAGTTTGCTAATATTTTGTTGAGGAATTTTGTTTTTTGGATTTTTTTTTAAAGATTTATTCTTATTTGTTTATACATACAAGCTGGGGTACAGGCCAGAGGCGTGGGGCGGCGCCAGAGACAGTGGGGAGCAGAATAGGCAGATCGACAGAAATACACTGCTAAGAGGAGCAGCAGGAAAGGCAGGAGAGGTCTGCCGCGCCATGTGGGAATATTCCCAGCCGGGTGTCAAACTCGTGTAGCCACTGCCGACAGCTCCACAGCGCAGAGCTTAACCTCTGTGCCACCGGGAGGCCCTGTTGAGGAATTTTGAATCTATTTTTATCAGAATGCTGGCCTGCATTTTCCTTTGCGGTTTCCTTGTCTGGATTTGGTACTAACATGCTGACATCTTAAATGAGATAAAAATTATTACCTCCTTTTCAATATTCTGGAGAAGTTTTAGAAGAACTGGCATTAGATATTCTTTGCATGTTTGGCAGAATTCACCAGTAAAGCCATCTGTTCATGGAATTTTATTTTATGATTACTATTTCAGTTTCTTTACTTGTGATAGGTCTGGCTAGATTTTCACTTTCTCATAACTCAGTACTGGGAGGTTAAATGATGAAAAGATTTTATCCATTGCCTCCATGTTGTCCAATTTGTTGGCATACAGCTGTTCATAGTAGTTTACTGAGATACTTGTATTTCTTTGGTATCTGTCATAACTTTTTCATTTCTAACTTAACTTATTTGAGTCGTTTTTAGTTCTAAAAAAATAAAAAAAAACTGTCATGGTATGGAGATGACAAGATAATATACATAGGAAACCCTCAAGATGCCACCAAAAGACTGTCAGAAATAATAAAGTTACATACTACAAAATCAATGCACAAAATGTGCTATGTTTCTGTGCAAATACAATGAACTAGAAACGAAATTATGAAAACAATATCATTTATGATTGTAGCAAAAAGAATAAAATAGGAATAAATTTAACCACAAAGTGAAGCCCTGAGCACTGAAAATTCTAAGACATTGCTGAAAATCACTAAAAGCATACAAAGAAGTGGAAAACATTTCATATTCATAGCTAAGCAGAATCAGTATTATCAAAATGGCCCTTTTACCCAAGGTAATATACAGATCCAATGCAATTCTATTAAGATCCCAATGGCATTCTTTACAGAAACAGAATAAATATCCTAAAATGTTTGTGGAGCCACAGAAGACCTCAAACAGCCAAAACAATCTGAGAAAAAGTAAAAATGGAGATATGATATTTCCTGGCTTCAAACTATACTACAAAACTATAATGATTCAAATAGTATGGGAATGGAATAAAGGTAGGTGCACAGAACAACAGAACTGAGAGCCTAGAGATAAAAGCACACATATATGGGCAACCAAATTATGATTAAAGTGCCAAGAGCATACAGTAAGGGAAATAAAATCTCTTCAGTTAATTATTCTGTAAAAATTGGGCAGCAACATCCAAAATGATGAAGTTAGACCACTATTTCAAGTCATATTAAAATCCAATCAAAATATTTGATACATTAAATAACTGAACGTAAGACAAACCATAAAATATATACAGAAAAGAGGAGTTTTTTGACATAACTTTTGACACCAGACTTAATAATGGGTTTATGAATTTGTCTCCAACAGCAAAAGGAACAAAGGAAAATATAAACAAACAAGACTACATCAAATCTAAAAGCTTCTGCACAGTGAAAAAAAATATTATTTAAATAAAAAAGCAGTCTAATGAATGGGAGAAGTTATTTGTAAACAATATAGCCAAAATATATAAACTAGCCACACATCTCAATAACAAAAATACATACAATCTATCTAAAAAAGGGCAGACTCTTCACCGATGAAGACATGCAGATGATGAACAGTCACAAGAACAGATGTTTTACTTCACTTATCACTAGGGAAATGCAAATCAAAACCACACTGAAATTTCACAGTCATTAACACTTTGTGTGCCGGTGCCCTTTAAATTTACCAGCCCTTGGGGGCCGGCCATTTTCCATGCCACGGCATGAATGGTATAAGAATTCAATAAAACACATACAACTCCTGAACTACTGGATATATTTTAATGAAATTTTAAATGCATAGAGATTAAAGCTTCTAGACTGAGTATGATCAAAGAAATAGCTCCAATAGTTCCAAATAAATCCACCATGGCGTGAAAAACTGGAAACTAGATGAATACGTATTAATACATGAGCAGCCATCTGATACTGCTGACGAAAACATGTACTAATAAATGAGCGGACCACAAAGTGTTAAGATCTCTATTATCAATAAGTCAAGAGTAATGGGTTTTGATGAGCATGTGGAGGAAAAGAAACACTTGTACTTTCTGGGCGGGAATCTAAATTGGTATAGCTACATGGAAAACAAGGAGGTTCTTCAAAATATTAAAAGTAGAACTATCATATGATCCAATATTCCCATGTCTGGGTATTTATAAAAAGAATATGAAAACATTAACTTGATACCTGTACCTCCATATTCACTGGAGCACTACTTACAATAGTCAAGACTCAAGCCCAGTGATGCATGAATGGATTCAAATATGTGGTATATAGTTCAGTAAAATCAACAAAATCAACTCACAAAAATCAGTAGCCTTCTTATATGCAAACACCCAATCTGAAGAAGAAGAAATTAAGAGATCTATCCCCTTCAAAATCGAAACCAAAAAAATCAAATATCTGGGAATAAATCTAACAAAAGACATAAAGGACTTATACAAAGAAAACTATGAAACACTGTTGAAAGAAATAGAAGAAGACACAAAAAAATGGGAAGACATCCCTTGCTCATGGATTGGAAGGATTAACATTATGAAAATGGCAATCCTACCAAAAGCAATTTCAATAAAAAAACCTCAATTCCAATAAAAATCTCAATGATATTTTTCAAAGAAATAGATTGAATACTGATGAAATTCACATGGAACCACAAAAAACCCCACATAGCTAAAGCCCTCCTGACTCAAAAGAAAGAAAACGGAGGGATTTCACGCCCTGATTTCAAACTATACTACAAAGCCATCATAATTAAAACAGCATGATACTGGAACAAAAACAGACACAAAGACCAATGGAACCGAATATAATACCCAGAATTAAAGCCGCCTATATCTGAATAACTAATCTTTGACAAAGGAGCAAAAAAATGCAGTGGAACAAGGACAGTCTATTCAATAAATGGTGCTGGGAAAACTGGGCAGCTACATGCAAAACAATGAAGCTAGACTACTACCTCACACCCTGCACAAAAGCCAACTCAAAATGGATAAAATACCTGGACATAAGGACTGAAACCATAAAATTTTTAGAAGAAAATATAGGCAAAACTCTACACAACATACATCTCAGCAAAATCTTTAAAGACACAGCCCCCAAAGCAAAGGAAGTGAAGGACAAGATAAACAGATGGGATTACATCAAAATAAAAAGCTTTGAACAGCAAAAAAGACATTAACCAAAACTAACAGACACCCTACCAACTGAGAAAAGATCTTTGCACACAATAAAAATGATAAAGGACTGATAACAAAAATTTACAAGGAACTCACACAACTCAACAAAAACAAAGCCAACAATCCAGTCAAAAAATGGGTAGAAGAGCTCAAAAGGCACCTCTCCAAAGAAGAAAAAGCAAATAGCCAACAGGTACATGAAAATATGTTCAGTATCACTTATAATCAAGGAAATGCAAATCAAAACCACAACGAGATACCACCTCACACCTGTGAAGATGGCACACATTAAAAATACAGGCAACAACAAATGCTGGAAAGGATGTGGAGAAAGGAACTATTCTACACTGCTGGTGGGACTGTGAACTGGTCCAACCACTATGGAAAATCGTATGGCGTTTCCTCAAACTGCTAAAAATGGAGCTTCCATATGACCCAGCAATACCACTTTTGGCAATCTACCCAAAGGACACAAAAACACTAATCCAAAAGGATACATGCACCTGCATGTTCATTGTGGCACTGTTTACAATAGCACAGGTATGGAAGCAACCCAGATGTCCAAAAGTAGATGACTGGATCAAGAAGATGCGGTACATATACACAATGGAATACTATTCAGCATTCAAAGAAGATAAACACATGCAATTTGCGGCGACATGGATGGAATTAGAGGGGATCATACTCAGCAAAATAAGCCAGAAAGAAAGAGAAAAATATCGAATGGTTTCACTTACAACAGGACTATAGGGAAACTAAATAGGAGAGAGACATTTGGTGGAGGGGAGGAGGATAAGGGCACAAAATGGAGTAGAAAAGGACACAAGGGATCACGGAGATGAATCACAGGTGAATTGGTGGTGGGTTACCCAATGGGAATACAAAATGTAGAAGATATAAATAACAATAAAAATATATATATTAAAAAAATAAAATATGTGGTATATATACACAATAGAATATGACTCAGTCATTAAAATGTGAACTTTTGCCATTTCAGACATCATGGATGGCCTTTGTTGGGATTATGCTAAGTGAAATAAATCTTAAGAAAGAAAATTTCATACATTTTTACTCATTTGTGAAAAAAAGGCAACACCCCCCTCTCCCCCAAATACAAACTTTTGGACTCTCACATGAGTAGTTACCAGAGTGGAAAAGGGGTGGGGCAGGAAGAAGTCTAAGAAATATATTGGTCAGTGGTGGACAGTGACTGGACTTTTGTTGATGGGTTTGATGTGATATATATAGTCACTAAGGGAAGAAACTGCACACCTGAAACCTATCAAATGCTGTAAAATGTTTACCTCAGTGAAAAGAAACAAGGGTACATTCTAAATTACTCTGGAATCGGTATTTTCCAGTCCCAGAGAAAATATATTTCTTTTTGTTTACATTTACAGTCTTAAGTGTGTGGAAGTCCATACTAAGTGAGCAGTAAAACAAGAAGCCAGAAATTACAGTAAAAATGAGTACCGAGGGTTTTCCTGGTGGTGCAGCAGTGAAGCACTGTGCTATGGAGCTGTCGGCAGTGGTTACATGAGAAGCGAGTTCGATGCCAGGCTGGGGTGATTCCCACATGGCGCAGCAGACCTCTCCCGCCTCTCCCGCTGCTCCCCTCAGCAGTTTATTTCCGTCAATCTGCCTGTTTTGCTCCCCACTCTGTCTCTGGTGAACCCTCCCGCCACCCCACGCCTCCAGCCTGTACCCCAGCTTGCATGCATAAATAAATAAATCTTTAAAAAAAAAGAACATCAAAAATACTGAACTCTCATAGTGTCATTGTCAGACATTATTACTTTATTATTTCTCCCTCTTCACTTATAAGTTAACCTAATCAAGAAAGTAAGTTTTTGCCTAATATTCTAGTTATCTAATAGTACAACTAGTAATGTAAGATTCAAAATTTAAATTATTTTGGCTTCAGAACTAAAAATTCAGACATTTTCAAATTGTAACTTTTTTCATTCTTGTGTTATTCAGTGACGTAATTAATGAGAAAGATTATCATCATATAATATGGTGGTGACTACATGTTTTTTGAGGACAATTTGGCACTAAAACTTAAATTTCAAATATGTTTACATCTTGATTTAACTTTTATACATTTGTTTAAGTATTTATCTCTTATTAATGCCTCATTAATTTTTCTTCTCCCCCCCCACATGAAAGAAACAAAATAGCAATTTGGGGGAGGCTAATAGATTTTAACTGTCTCTTAGAAAATAAAATTTGACAATAATGAAACAGGGGTTGGAACAATGTAAATGCTGCCTATCCTATGCTTTTTTGATAATTAGAAAACTGAGATATAGAATAGTTGATTATTTGTTTCCAAGCATATAACTAATATATCAATAGATAGATAATAAGTAGGTAATAGAAGAGCAGAATACAATATTGTGTTGCCTATTTCATTAATGGTGTTTTCTATCTCACAATGATTTTGCTATTTGCATTATTATTCAGACATGTTTTGTGTTATTCTACAGCCATTATTGATGTTATTCTACAGATGTTTTATTACTCATTAAAAAAAAACATGTAATTTGTAGTTTAAGAAAGCTTTGGTTCTCTCAAAATTCTAATTCCTCAAAGTACATATGTGGCAAGTTATTCTATTGTAATGAACACAAAGCGATAAAGACTTTGCCTCCAGCAGCTAAACAAATTATATGTGAATTTATTGTTTTATAGATATTTATAGAAACATAAACATCCTTCATAACAACTGCAAGTGCATATTAAAATACAAAATAAACTATGCTGTAATCTTGTAATATCAAATCCACAAGGTTTTTTTTACATTTTATATAATTAATAGTACAATTCTTTTTTTTTTAAAGATTTATTTATTTATACATCCAAGTTGGGGTACAGGCCAGAGGTGTGGGGTGGCGAGAGGGTTCACCAGAGACAGAGGAGGGAGCAGAACAGGCAGATCAGAAATACACTGCTGAGGGGAGCAGCGGGCGAGGCAGGAGAGGTCTGCCACACCATGTGGGATTCTTCCCGGCTGGGCGTCGAACTTGCATCGCGCACTGCCGAAAGCTCCACAGCGCAGTGCTCAACCGCTGCGCCACCAGGGAGGCCCTAATAGTACAATTGTTATTGTAAAAAATGTTCAAATAGAACCAAAGTTTAGGGAATCCAAAGTCAAAATTGCCCCCACAAGCTCCCTAACCAGTACCATGACACAGCTCAGAGGGCAAAATTTGTGTTTGTGAGAAATCCTCATAGATATTTCTCTAAATACAACAAGCAATTTTTCCCCATGCATTTTGACTTTACATAAATGAAATTATGTTTTGGAAATATTTCCCTGTTTAAAATATAGACCTATCATTTTCCTCTTATGCATAGCACAAAATTCTCTAAAATTTTCTCTAATAATGGACATTAAACAGTTACAAATTCTGTTACATAGACTGTCTCAATGAATGCCTTTGAACACACAGGTTCGTATTATGCTCAAATAAATTCTGACAGAAGAAACATAATCTGTGGGTCAAACAGTATGCATTTTAAATTTCTAGTCAAATCATCTGAAAAACAATTCCAGTTTAAATTTTCTTTTTTTAAAGATTTATTTATTTATGCAAAGAAGAACTGGAGTCTAGGCCAGAGTTGTGGGTGGGCAGAACAGGCAGATCTACTGAAATACAATGCTAAGGGGCGCAGTGGGTGAGACAGAAGTCTCTACTGCGCCTTATGTGGGGAACTTAGCTCCCTGACTGGAGATCAAATTCAGGCCTTCATGGTGACAGCTCTGAGACTTAACCCCTTAGGCCACCAGGGAGGCCCCTGTTTAAGTTTTCAACAACTGTGTAGGGAATGACTACTTCTAATCTCATCAGTCATTGGTTATGTTTTTTTTTTTCTTATCTTACTGGTATTCCACAATTATTCTCATTTGAATTTTAGATATTATTGGATATAGTCAATACTTTTAATGTGCTCATTTAATTTATGGGCCATATGCATTGCTATTTATGTTAAATGACTTATGTCCACATTTAATGACGATTCATGACATTTCTCTCCCCCCTCCACTTTTTTGGAGGGACAAATTCCTTTCTTAATGCTTTGAAGGAATTATTTGTATAACTATGTTTAAACCTACTGTGATCCATATACTACAAATAAATTCATCCAGATTTATTTTTCAAAATGTTCAAATTGTCTTTGCCATTTAAATATTAATGTAATTTTCAAATGGTCAAATTCAGCGATCTTTCCCTTTATGTTTTTTTTTTTTTAATGGCTTGCCTTCACTAATGGAAGCCCAAAATATTCAAAGATCCATAATTACAGTTCTACCTTTACCTGTAAGTGTATATAGCTACAAATACATTTAACAGTGTATGGGTGTGTGCTCTTCTGTCAAGATCTTTCATTCATCTGGGATGCTTTGTGTATATGAAAAAACACAGATAAAAATTTTATTTTTCTGAAAATGTATCTTACAATTTCAATATAATTCCAAATACTGTCCAGTAGTCATCAGTAATATATATCAGTCTCCACATAGACATAGAATTTCTATTCCATCTAATTCTTGGCTTATTTCATGATACAAATTGGAAGCACTATAATAAATGTTTCTACCCAAAAAGCCTGAATGAGTTTTATAGCTTGCTTTCTACTGGCTTAGTTTTGGGGCATTTGGACTTTAGATTAAATTATCACAAAAATTCTTAGACCAAGCCTGTATATTCATTGGAAATAAATTTTCTGCTAAAACTTAGCAATTTTCAGTTATTTGCTTCCAGTTAGTTCCACAGGAAATTAAGTACAGCCAAAGATACCTGATCATAATGTTTAAACCTGCAGTTTTCCTTCGCAGTACTGCATGTCTTTCCATTTTCCTGTAATTGGATAGTTTTTTTTTTTTTTTTTTTCTGATGAGTTCTCCTTTTACTAAAAGTGACTGAAGGTAGTCACCATATCTCAGCAATCTGTTTGGTTAGATAACTTCTCAAGAACTACAGCTTGAGTGACAACTGACTTTCAAATCATAACAGACTTTTCCAAGGCATGACCGAAACTGCATTTTTTGGTTTTCTGTCACTCTTATGTAATTAATTGCATACTCATGGTTTTGTCAATGCTTTTAAAATCAATAGCTCTTAAAATAACACTGTATAACACTGTAAAAACATCTCACATTTTATTACAACAGTAAGGAAAACAAATCATGTATTATTATACAATATCGCCATATACATGAAGTGGAAGATGTCAGGCTGACCTGTTAATCAGCTGAAGTTATGTTGAGACAAAGCTTCAAAATAGACTAAAAAGTTTCAAGGAATAGCTGATAAGGCTCCCAAGGCCATATGATCCATGCTTTTCCAGGTAACTGCTTAGAAGACTCTTACTCCTATATTCCCTGCTGGCTTTAAGTTGTAAATGAACTACTCAGTTGCAAGTGGACTCCTAATAATACTCTGCGACCAAATTGCTCAGGTCTCAGACTTTGGAGAAGGATCTCCTCTGTGCCCACTGGTGTTAATAAAGACCATCCCTCCTCCTCTCTGAATGCCATTCTGTTTCCTGACGAAACTTCTGCCCCAACATACACAGGAAAATAATTAAATCATATTATACAATGTCATTTTTTACTGAATGACAATGTAACATTGTTTTTACATTATAAATCCTTTTAAGATCATTGCATTTTAGGTATGAATTTAAGACCTTAAGATATTAAATATTAAATCCTAAGTCATGTAGTGATCATGGCACAACTGGCCTAAGACCAGGTTTTTGTATCTTGTGTGTGTGTGTGTGTATGTGTGTGTTGTTAAGAGTTTGTAACCCTTAAGAAAGTTTGCATTTTACACTGTTTTCTGTATAACACTTTCAAAATAATTTCATTTGGGCAGGTATTTTGAGTTCTGCAAATTAATATTTTCTGCTCAGCCCAATGACAGGAACAAAAATCCACAAATGAACCCTATAGCTCCAAATAATATGTAGAGAATATTCAATACTGCTTATAATGAAGCAAACTATTCCCATACCAAGAAGTCAGGTGTCTGAGGAGCCCATGTTCTCTTCAGAATAGAAAACATCGGATCCGGATTACACACAACTGTTATCAACTCTGCTGTCTGTATCCACTGGCAACACACATAAAACTACTTCATGTTATAGGACGTTATAAAAAAAACACAAAGAAAAATAAAAATTACACCTCTATAAAGAAATTTTTTAAAAGCTAAAAGTACAGTTGCATTTGAAAAATATTTTGAAGTTGTTTTTCAAAGAGATTAGCCACAGAATGTTACGCTCCACAGAACAAAAGAAAAGTCTTTGCTATCACACATCTAACTTATTTTTTCCCTTGCAATCCACATTGGATTACACCCTGTCACAGTGTTCTATTGAAAGATTTAAAAAGGATTTGTGTAACAGGGGAAAAAGGCTGTAATTACTATCTCTCAGATGTGAAATTTCTACTCCATTAAAACAGATAATTTGGGGTCAAAATATATCATACAGCTTGCTTTAGCTCTACTCCTATAGATTATTCCAATATTTCATAGAAATATCCACTGATTTCTTGCCTTTTTTTTTTTTTACGATGAACTACCACAGATGTGGAAAATGAGAGAGAGAGAACTTATATTATAATTTGGGGTCTTCCAATGTTCTCAAATACAAATAAATACATATTCTCAATGAAAATATCTCCTCAAAATCAGTAATAAGCAATTTATAGCACTAATAATATAAGAAACAACACAATAAAATGTACTGTGTTCCTATTTTTCTTATACTAGTTAAAAGTTAGAATACAAATAATAGGCACATTCTTATATTCTGACAACCAAAAATGTATAAGTAATTAAAACTGTGTTAGTGAACATTGCAATAAGTTCCCCCCTACCATTAAACCATCAAATTTGTACTCACTAAACGTATCTCCAATGAATTAAAGAATAAACTCAACCCTAAAGTATTTGACTGACTTTTCAGCCCAGTGAATTTTTTTTTTTTTTTTAGGCATTAAAGAATTATAGCTGAAATTGTAGTATTTAGATCTGGCTGTGTAAGGTTCAGGAAATATTCATAGCTTTGTTGAAATACAGTGCATTTCTTCAAACACCACCAGCTCATGGTTCACATGTCAATCAAATGAAGTTACAGATAAAGAGGGAATTTATAAAGGCACCATTGAGTACTGCTGGCAGCCACAAACACATAACTAAAAAGAGCATTAGGAACCATTCTGTTTACAGCAATTAACTGGACCCAAAGTCCTGTCAGCAGTTTGGGTAGTGTGGTTCTTTTTTGTGTCTGTTCTTTAATATTCAAAACTTGATCAAAAAGTGTGAAAAATTGAACACTTCCCTGTGCTGCAATTGATACATTTGATAAACTCAGAAGTTAAATCTACAATGATGCATCTTAATGCACCCAGGAGCTATCATCAAATGGAATGCGTGACAGAAAGCAGTAGCTTTGTGGAGATTTTGGACAAGCGGATTTATTTTTTTTCCCAGGGTAAAAAACAAATTTTAATAAAAATCCTCAAATCAGCAAATAAATGGCCATCCATCTGGCATCATTTAACAGAGCTGAATTCATTTTCTTTTTACACAAAAGACATTGGCTCGAGGCTTGAAATAATCAGATGACAGAGCACATACTTTAATTTTTAAGAGTGACAATGTAAGGCAACATGTGTGTGCCACATAACTGGCAGAGTACACCTGTGTTACCTCTAGGTAGTGTGAATTAGTGTATATTCTTTGTGTAAAAGACAAAAATCCCCAGGTTTGCCCTCTTTCCATAGATGGGTCGTTTTCCCCCTGCAACCTAAAACTACCCCCTATCACCTCACAAAGTTGTCAATGGTGACCCCAAACTTCTCTCTGTCATGAATATATATCTTTTCCATATTATCTTAGATCTTATTTATTCAAATGTGTAAGACTGGATTTTTCTGAATTCATAAGTGATTTCTCAAAAATGTTATTTTTCCTTTCTCAAAAACTCAAAGACTACAGAAGGAAAACATGACTGGAGCATCCTGGGAATATGGGAGCCAAAATTTATGGAGTCAAGATTATCTTCATCAAAAACTAACTACTAAAATATCTAATGAAAAAAATGTGTTGTGAGGTTTGTAAATACCATCTCAGCCCAGACTAAGGCCAGGAATTACTAAAGCTGTTATTTCATTTGTCCATTAAATGTCATGACTTAGAGTAAAAGCAGACATAGTTTGTTAGCTGTACTGACTTGAAATCTTGTAGATGTGATATACACTCACTTGCCAAAGAAAACTGTGTGTGTGTGTGTGTGTGTGTGTGTGTGTGTGTGTGTGTGTGTGTGTGTGTGTTCTGCACCAAAGCAAGATTGGGGGATGATTGTATCAGGGTTTAGTAATAGTAATTTGGTAAAACAGGTAAATACACAAGTGAACAGAAATTAATAGCATAAGGCATTTTAAAGATTTGATATTTAGATCTATTTCACTGATAACAGTACTCAACTTGAAATGGATTGGCAAGAATAAGAAAATGGAAAGAAATCAAACAATGAGGTATGTAAGACTAACAGTTGATAAAACCTTGTCTAATAGCCAACATTATTAATGTGCAATATTATTTTCTCTTGAAGGCAATAATCACTATACTTGTTTTTATAGCTTTTTAATTTTAAAATTAATAAATTATTTTACTGCTCTTATCTTTAAAAAACATTATTAAATGTGAACAGTGTAGACTGTAAACCATTTGAGGAAGGTATGCAAATCTTTTCTATGAATTCTAATTTACAGAGAACAGAAATGAGCTTTTACAATACAGGGCAAGGAGTCCATAAACTAAGACACAGATAATTAACGTTAGAAAATTTTTTCACTTGGTGGGGAAAATTTGTATAAGAAGCATTTTAAACTTGAAATACAATTTTAATAGATTTGCAGCATATACTTATAGTTAAAGATTAAAAGTTTCATTATGTGATGAAATAGCTAACATTTAAGTAGATGCTCATGAAGAATATACTGCACTTTTTCAAGAAAAAATGTATAGCTTTGTCACTGTTATTTCTGTAATAATAACTACAAATATTTGAGTTTGATATTCAAAAAAAGCTCCCAGATTTAAGCATGAGTAAGTATGTTTTATGTGTATTAAAACTCTTTTCTTTTTTTTTTAATATATATTTTTATTGTTATTTATGTCTTTTACATTTTGCATTCCCCTAGGGTAGCCCACCACCAGTTCACCCGTGATCCATCTCCATGGTCCCTTGTGTTCTTTTCTATTCCATTTTGTGCCCTTTCCCTTCCCTCCCTCCGGCTCCTTCCTCCCCCCC
>PVIJ01020777.1:0-20103 GCA_004024925.1 Scalopus aquaticus | reverse complement strand
CCGTATGTTCATTGCGGCACTGTTCACAATAGCAAAGGTATGGAAGCAACCCAGATGTCCAAAAATAGATGATTGGATCAAGAAGATGTGGTACATATACACAATGGAATACTATTCAGCATGGAAAGAAGATAAACACATGCAATTTGCAGCGACATGGATGGAATTAGAGGGGATCATGCTCAGTGAAATAAGCCAGAAAGAAAGAGAAAAATATCGAATGGTTTCACTTATAACAGGACTATAGGGAGGCCGGGTGGGAGAGAGACAATCAGTGGGGGGTGGGGGGGGGAGGAGGGAGGCAGAGGGAGGGAAGGAAAAGGGCACAAAATGGAATAGAAAATAACACAAGGGACCATGGAGATGGATCACGGGTGAATTGGTGGTGGGCTACCCAAGGGGAATACAAAATGTAAAAGACATAAATAACAATAAAAATATATATCTATAAAAAAAATTTCTAAAATAAAAAAAAAAGATTGTGGCAGGACTTTTTCTGATACTAGCATACACCTAATTTGTAAATGCACCAACAATTATTGTCATTAAATGTCCTAAAGGCTCCAATGACATCTTATGTGCGGGTTGTGCTTCCCAACTTACTGTAATAGACCCCAATACATACATAATCACTATTCAGTTTTTAGGAGTTTTCTTATATCTGAATTCCCTTATGCCTGTCCATGTCAAAAAGTTTTAAATACACCTTATTTTATTCTATCTCCTTTCCCCTGGTAATTTCTTCCCCCATGGTAATTTCACTGACTACTTAAAGTTATTAATCAATCTCCAGCATAGTTGGAACTATTTTGACTCATGACTCCATGTGAATCAGATGAAAATACAATTTTTCTCCCTAGAAAAGTATGTAGATCATAGGTAAGAAAAGTATGTAGATCATAGATATAACAAGTCTGCATGTGACTTATTTACCAAATTGAAAATTGATTTTGACCACACAGTATTTTATTCTTGGGAAAAATCCTATAAAATTTTATGATTTTTTGAAAATAATTGAAATATATCTAAAGTGGGCCTCCCTGGTGGTGCAAAAGGTTAAGCTTCAGCACTATGAAGCTATCTGCAGCCACTGTAGCAAGAGTTCCATTCCTGGCCAGGGAGCTAACCCACATGGCACAGCAGACCTCTCCTGTCTCACCTGCTGCTCCCCTCAGCAGTGTATTTCAGTCAATCCACCTGTTCTGCTCTCTGCTCTGTCTACGGTGAATCCTCTAGCCCCCCCCACCCCCGCCACACCTCTGGCCTGCACCCCAGCTTTTGTATGCATAAATAAATCAACCTTTAAAAAAAGTTTAAAAAAGAAATATATCTAAATTGTGCATCTACTCCAAAATAAACATCAAGCTTGCCCAAATTAAAGACTTCTGATGTTAAACTTTAGGAAGAAGTTGACATAGCAACATGAAGGTTGCTATGTCTTGTGCATTTGATTGATTTTGACATTTTTATTTTGCTTGCAGCTGATGCTAAAAAAATGTGATTCAAAGTTAGGTGGCTATCATAGAACATCAGAATTCTCTAAGATTCTTTTGGATTGAATTTATGTAGTATCATTTGATTTGTCAGGCATTTACATTTGCAAAGTTGGCAGTATTGATTCCAACTATGCCAGAAAAGAGAGGATTATGTGTTCATATTTAAGTTCTAAAGTGGTTTAAATGGAATGAATCTGCAACATAATTCTTTGGTGTTTCCAGTTATTTTCAGATAGCTTTCTCTGCAGGGAAACTGAAAAGGCCTCATAGCTCTTGACTCTGTAAAAGCACTCTCCCTAGCATTGCAAAGTTGGTATAGATGATTGCTTGCCAATTTTGGTTTTTAGACAGGAGTCAGGATAACCTTCGATCAATTACGATGCTTATGGCTGCAAATACAAAACTTGATTCCGCAAAGAACTTACAGTAAAGAAATTTATTATCTTACATAACAGAGAGTCCAGAAGTAGAGTAAGCTTTGATCAGGTTTATGACTCAGTAATTCAATGATGTCATCAAAAATTCAAATTCTTCCTGTGTTTTTACTCTACTACTTTCAGTGTAACAGCATTGATTCAAACTGACTTACATTTGCTAGGTGCAGACCAGTACCTTATCCAAACATATATTCTGTTCACATCCTAAAGGAGAGAGAACCATTTCCCTCACCAATGGTTGGATACAATTAGACCATGGGCACCTCTACCTACAATAGGAGCTGTTTTGACTTCAATTAATTAAGAACAACTTGATAATGACCTGTTTCCCCCCTTATTTGGGAGTACACAAACAAAATCAGGATTCCATTAAAAAGGAAGAAAGAGAAAAGAATTTGGGGAAGTAATGTTCTCTACTGACATTTTCAGTGATATCTATAATGGTACATAGGAAGCATATAGAAAGGTTTATTTCAGCTAAGAAATATATGCTAATTCAAACCATGAATTAATTCTCTATAGAGTCACTCTGAGAATGGGTATTCATTTTCTCTAAAACTTTTGCCTTAAGTTCTGTTGTATGTCAAGAATACATTTTGGAAATTCAGCAATCTTAGGTATAGTAGAGAAGAGCTATATATGCTGTTAATTAATCTACCTGCTGTGGCAAGCAGGTTTAGCTATCGAAAAACTCATCCTAATATAAGTTACACATGTTTATTACAGAAATTTATGATGGCACAAGTTGAAATTTAAAAGTAAATCATATTCAACTTCCATTATTACATAATCACTGGCAAGTTTGGCTCCATTCTCCCTCCCCTCTTCTTTCTCATATGAATATTTGGAGTAACTCTGCATTGTGTGTGTGTGTGTGTGTGTGTGTGTGTTTGTGTGTGTGTGTGTGTGTGTGTGTGTGTTTACTTAGTAATTATATTGTAGTCATTCTGTCTGACCATAAAATGGTCTTTGAAACATTATCTTTAAATTATAGATGTCATTATTATTAGCAATTTAGACTCTTCCTTATAATAAATAGTGCTATAATGACATATATATTTGTTTATTTCTAATTATTTTCTTAAGATAAATCCTTAAAGTGTAATTGAGTAAAATGATGGAAATTTCAGGGATTTTTATACACATTGGAAAATTACCCTCTAGAAAAATTATGTCAATGTGCATAGCTACAAGCTATAATGAGAAATGAACCAGGACCTTATAAAAATTGGTTACTTTACCCAGTTCAGTTATTTTTCCTAAGAACTCCCAAGGTGAAAAAAATCAGTGATATTTTGTAAGTGTTCTGTGTGGCCTTTAAACCTTGAATAGCTAAGAATATGAAGGGTGGGAAATGCATAAAGAATTTTTAATATATTTAACTTACAGAATTTAAACAGCATTAACTTATGAATAGGATGAATAATGCTTCAGCAATCATTTGCACTATTTTAAGAAGATTATTCAAGTGGTAAAAAGTTTACAGTTAATGAAAGTTCCACTAACTAAAGTAGGTAAGATTGTTTCTAATTATTGCAAAATAAAAAATTATAATGCTATGTTAAAAATCATAAGTTGCAGTAGAACAAACAAAATTCTATACTCCATTGACACTCGCCTTTCTGCTTTGTAGATTATCTACCTTGAGGATTATATGAAGTGAAATTCTAAAATGTTCTCAAATGGTTTCTATTTCTGTCCAGCACAAAGGTTATCTTCTTCATCACTTAGTCAAGACAATGCTCAGACACCCCAAACTGATTTCTGTGCCACTGTAGGCAAAATGCAATTAGGAGGGAAAATTTACTGCTGAAGCTGTCATAGAACAAGGTCCCCAAACACATATAAATGACTTTTGATTATCCACTACTTTGCATTCTCTCATTAGCAGAGACAATTGGAAGCTGCATAAAAACATAATTTCATTTGCAGAAATCAGAGTAATCTCTCATAAACATGATGGCTTCCTTTCAGAGTTCAGAGAGCTAGTTCTATATGGTTTTCATAATCCATAAAGATTCTGAAGGGCATTGAGCCTACAGGAGATAAAGGGTGAAATAATCAGCTCTAAGAATTTGATATGTGTAGTTTTTATTATCATCTTGTGTGTGTATCTGTGTCTTTCTGTGTTTCAATAAGCCTTTATATACAAAAGAGGGCAGGCAGCAGGCCAGCTTTGGCTTAAGGACTGTGAATTGCCAGCCACAACCCTGCATGACACATGGGAGCTGACCTGAGGGACGGTGACCCAAGCAGCTCCGTGTGAGACAGAAGCACCCTGGGCCTTGTTCTGTGCTGAGCATTGTGTGTGGGTAGAACAGGGCACTGCGTTTTGGGTGTTTCTGACTATGTGGTAAGTGTAGAGGAGAGGCAGGGTCTGCACGGTGTCCTGCACCGAGGCCCTATTATCTTTTTCGTGCCAAACCTCAAAGGAGGTATTCTTGTCATCATTTCGCAGAGGAGAAAACCAAGGCTTTTGACCTAGTGATTTGAATTCAGGCTCTGCCATCTGTTAACATAGTGATGTTTTGCAAATAAAATATCACCACCTGGAAGCACTTATTACCTTAGGATTTAAAAGAAGTTTGTCAGATTATTCTTTTATCCTTGTATGTTTATTGAATGCAATTGTGCTCCAGGCTTGGTAGGAGTATATCGTATTAAGACAGAAAACCCAATTTAAAATGGTTTGAGGGAAAATAGGGAACTTATTAGTGCACATAATATTAAACAGTCCAGGAACAAGTCTGGCTTCAGATTTGACCCATGGTTTCAAATAATGTTCTTTGTCTCTCCATTTCATGGTTTTCATCTTTGATCCATGACTTCTGGTGTGAGTCTACCTTCAAGCTCCCTAACCTATATTTCTCCTGGGGGACATGCCCATTCCTGCCCCAATCACTGGGTACTGAGTGGCTGTGCTTTAGATCTTGTGTGGAATCGCTGGGTAGAGTCAATGCCACTTAGAAGCATTGGAGCTTATTGTAAAGGAAGGGGCAGTCCCCCAGGGAGAAATTTAATTGCCAGGAGAAAAAGAAATAGAAGCTGGAGAGTGCAAGAATATGTTGTCAACCGAAGTGGACACAGGGTTGGGAAGGAAAAACAAAGTGAAAGCTTTAAAAGACTAGACTGTTAGACTATGAAGTACAGACCCTGCAGAGACACAAAAGAGAAGTATCAGACTCAGTCTTGGCCATCAGGGGAAGTAATGCTTAAGCTGAAACCTGAAAGACAAGTAGGAGGACCCCTGGCTGAGCCAGAGCAGGCTTCGAGGCCAGATCAGAGGACCCCTGGAGTTCACGAGGTTGAGTTTGGGCTTTCACCTAAGGACGGTCGTGTGTCTCTTCCAGTCACCTCCTACCACCTTCAAGCATTTGCTTAGAATATTCTCTACTGTTTGTTCCTCCAATTTTTCTCTCAACTTTCCTCTGTTCCTACTTGCTATCTTAATTCCAGCTAGGCACTCTGTCTGTTCCTGTGTTGCTGACACTCACTTCAACTTGGATTCAGTAGGTCATACCTCCACCAATTCTGGTGAATTAACCCAGGGGAATTTCTAGGTTTCTACACTGAATTATGGCCTTAACAAAGCACTACCCTCTCTATGAGAGGACTTAATATATGATAGAGGTAATTGGCATTTCAAATTGTGGGGGACTAATAATGCAGCATAAAATAATCTCTAAAATACATTGTAAGAGAAAGGAGTGGGTGCAGAACAGTGCAGTATGATGCCATAGGTGTAAACTGTATGCTAGTATGTGCTTTTGATATCTCTAGATGAAATACAATAAACTGCCATCAGTAACTGCTTCCAGGAGGGAAACTGGTGGCTGAAAGACAGAGGTGGGAGAGAAAGTTGATTCATGCCAAAATCACCTACCTGAAAAATCTCTCTTCTACTCCCTAGTACAACTGCCCTCTACAGCTCTGTCTGGTAAGCTAGCTGACCCCTCCCACCTTTTTTTGTATTCTCTTGAAATTAAATTACCTCTCTCTAATACTCACATCTTCCCGAGAATATACCCCAAGGTATCTAATGAGATATGTTTATAAAGCCTTTTGTAAAATACAAAACATAGGTAAAGAACATAGGTAAGGAATAACTATTATTAATACTAATTTAATATCTTGAATTACATTAATTTGACAAGCAAAACAAGGACAAGTTGGATAGAGCTATAAATTTTCCTGATCTAAGAAGATCTAAGCTTTCCTCTCTTTTGTGTATTTATCTTTCCTTGTCAGAGAAAGAATCACATCTTTCCAAAGTTTAGTATGGTGCTTAGCTCACAGTGGGTGTTTAACGAATGTTAAATAATAATAGCTATTTATGGATCATTGCACCACTTGATAATACTTTCCCTCCATTGAATCACACCTTTTAGCAAGTCATTTTTAAAACAGATTCCTAACTAAATTAAGGTGCAATAACTCACAGTGAGAATTGATATTTATGTAAAAAAGAGAACTGGCACAAAACCAATGATTTAAACAGCAACTCTCCAGTTCCTTCTTGGAGGCACTAATAATGGTGCCCTTTTAAAATGGCTTTTCTTCTTTCAAATAACATACTATAATTGCAATAGGCTGGCTAAAGGGTAGAGTCTTTCCACTTGCAATTTTTTCCCCCTTCCCCTTTCTTTCTTATGTTGTGATGTGCAATGGGGGAAGGGAATCAAAGGGAATAATAATCTAATTTTAACCTTTAATTATTCTTGCTCTTTAGCTGTGTGTCTGGCTTCCCAGTCTTCCCGTTCATTACACTATCTCACTCCTCAGCTATGGCACATGCAGATGTGGGGGCTGAGGTAAGTGATCTCTGAGGACTCCTCAAATACTCAGTGCAGATACTCCACATTTCTCTAGAAGAAAATGTACATTTTATGTGCCTTGTATTATTTTAATAAGACTGATGTCTATTTAATAAACTTGGGGGAAAAAGTAATCCTGTAAAAGGTTAAAAGTTCCCTAAGTCTTTTAAGAATATAGCCATGGAGTTGGGTTTCAGAAATCCTGGTTTAATGAAAATGCTTACTCATAGCTCTACGACTTCACGTATGCTGGTTATCCTTACCAGTGATGCTCTTTCTTCACCTGGAAGAGTCCTACTCAGCATTCAAAACTTAACCTGAACCCCATCTCCTTTCTGAATCTTTTCTGAATAAAGAGGAATTGCAGCTCCCTCTCTGCCCCCATCCCATCTTACAAGGCTGCAGCACTTCTCAAAAGCTCTGTACGTATCAACTTCTGTGTCTGTGTCTCCAGCAGACCATGAGTTTCTTATCAGCAAGAGTCTTTCCTACTCATCTTTAAATTCCTACGGGCTGGGACAGAGGAAGTGCTCAAACGAACGTTTCTTGAAAGAAAGAATGAATATGTTATAGAACATAGGAGCTCTGCTATAATAATGTGTGGTACTGCACGACTGGATTCACTTTTCCAGATCTCTGTTTAAGTATAAAATGAAGGTATATGTTAGAAGCTCTCTTGGGCCTATTTGATGATTTTATTTTCTTAAATATTAGATTAACTCCTTTTGGCATGTATTCTATATCCCATGTCCGTGTGGATAGCACACTATTTAATAAATATTTATTAACTTGCTTAGACAAATCAGCAATCTAAAAAGGAAACCTATATTGAATTTTGGGTGAATGACTGGCTTCACCACAAATCAAAGGCTTGGTCCTTAAGCCTGGTTAGCTTTGAAAGAGTATCTGTCCTACAGAGCTTTCTGTTCACATTGTTATGTATCTCCAAATTTGAAGGGAAACTATGAATTGGTGGCAGAAGTCAGGATGTCTCAAAGAGGTAACAGTTAATGGAAACAAAAATTGTTACCATGAATTGATATAATTTACAGAGCATTTATTTTGTGTCAAGTAAATTACACATATTTCTAATATTCAATATGACCCACAAGTGAAGTTGCATTGAGCCAAATGAATCCTTAGGAAACCATTGAGCCAAATCTTAGAAAAGTTATGTAACTTGCTGTTCCAATGATCTATTGCTCTGTGTGAAAATATCCAAACATAATGGTTTAAATAAGCAGGTCTAGTTTCCTGAATTCAGGAATTTAGAAACAGCACAGTGGGAATACTTTATTTCCACTCACTGTGCCTAGGGCCTCTATTGGGAAGACTTGAAGCTGGGGCATTTGGAAGGTTAGGCCCCTGAATCACTTTTAAAGACTAACTCAAGAGGTTGATGCTGGTGTTCAGCTGTCGACTAGATACCCCCATAGGGCCGCTACCCATGGTTTCTCACTTCCTCATGTTACAGTGACTGGGGTCCAAGAAGGGCCATCCCAAGAGGACTAAGAAAAACTGTATTGCTTCTCACGACACAGTTTCGTAAGTCAGAGACTGTCACATCCTCCCTAGGCTCATCTGGATTCAAGGGATGGGAAACATAGGCCCCATCTCTCTACAGGAGATTTAGTATTACAGTGCAAGAAGAGTATGTGTGATAACAAATCTTGTGAGAATCTCAGAAAATCTGCCACAATCGCCCAAGGTTTCAGAAAGAGATAGTGATGAGATCCAACCTATTCATTTTAGTTCAAGATCTGAATACTTTTCATTATATCAAGGGCCTTAGTCATTTGATGATGCTAATTATAGACTTCCTTTATTTGTAAGTCTGGTAATTTAAGTAAGATTTACTTCCCTTAAAATCTCAGTTACTCCTCATTTTTCTTTCTTCTTTCTTGTCATCCCTTTTTTCCCCCTTGGATTCAATTACTTCACCTGTCTCTTGTTTTCAGCTGTTTTTCTCTTCTCTCTTCTTGATAATATTATTTTTTTTCTCCCTCAGATTCCACATGGGCAAGGAATTTCCTTTATTCATTTTTTTCAGTCTGAAAAATTATGAAGTTATTCCATGCTTTTATCCCTTACCTCCTTTAAGTTAGAACTACTTAGTTATTGAGCAAGACCATCTACTTGTTACTATTCCTTGAGTTATTTACTTATAGCTACTCTGAGGGTGTGTGTGTGTGTGTGTGTGTGTGTGTGTGTGTGTGTGTAACGCTTGAATGAACTGGCCTGGCTGTTGGCTTTGACTGGGAAGTATTTGTAGAAGTGTTTGTGAATTCTAGTAGGGCAGAAGTCCTCAATTCTGGTGGAACTAGAACCACCTGGGAAATCTTTACAAAATGTGGATGAATGGAGCCTAGCCCAGAACCATTAAATCCAACACTGATTAACAAAAGTTAAAGAACTTCCTAGATGAATAAAATGTGCAATCAAGTCTGAGAACACCTGCACTGAGGAATTCAAATATTTTCTGTTGAGACTCTATAAGGATTCCTCAAGTGGGAATCATTCCAAGCCAGGGAGGGGACCCTCATTATCAGACAGGAAGCAATACTGTGAAGGGTGACAAGACTATGAGAACTGCATCAGTGGTTAGCTCTGGTCACACTTGGCATAAAAGCTGAGCAGTGAGCATATGCCCCAGGAGTGATAGAGGGACATTCTAAACAGCTCCAGTGAAAAAGGAACACCCAGGATGCTCAGTCCCTCAAGTCAGAACTGGCCTGGAAGGCTGCTCATGGGGCGTGGAGTGAGTGCAGTGACAGAGAATTTGGCCTATGGAAGTAAAGGAAATGAGGCAGAAGCTGACATTAATTGAGTAGATTTTGTTCTGAACAAACAGCCTGAATAACACAATCTGGGAGTAGATGAAGCACAGCAAATTTGGAGAATATGTCTGTAGTGATTTTTTTAAAAGTACTATATTGTTTCATTTATTAATTTTAAATTACACTGGTCAACAGTGAGATCATAACTGACTTAAAAAGGCCCTAATCTGTAGTATCTTAGTGTGCTGAACATGAATATAACCCTGAAAAATTTTTATTAGCTCTCATTTTGAAGATATTTCATAGAATTCATTTTGTTTTACCGTGTAAATTTATCCAGTAAGAATGCAACAACATCCTAAATCAGCCTCGAATGATGTAATATTGTATCGCATTGCATAATACCATCATGCACACATCATCCAGAGTTGATTGCATCATTTTCTGATGCAATGCAATACTACTGCCAGGCGGCTGCTGAGGTAAGCTGATGTCAGCAGTGCATTATAGGAAGCCCGGTCAGAAAGGTTGAGCATTGAAAATATTTCAGATTTTGTATGAGACAGTTGAAGCTACTGTTCCATAGAACTGTTACTCTTTTATCCATTTAGGCACAATACAGAACAGTCATGCCTGGAAAGTGCATTAATAGCATGGGCAGTTTCTGCTCTATTTGTGGGGAAGTGACATTTGCCAGCCAGAAGAAAAGTATCACTTCTCAAGTGAAGAAGGCTTATCATCTTTACTTTGGATGCAAGGTTGGTGACCAAGACAAGCCTTGGGTCCCACATATATGCTGTGCTCCATGTACAACACAGCTTTCACAGTGGTTCAATGGCAAAAGACCATCAATGCCATTTGCAGTCCCCATGGTGTGGAGAGAGCCAAGCAACCACATAAAAGACTGTTACTTCTGCTTGGTTCCTCCTCTTTCCAGTGAAATAACAAAGCAAAAGAAGTCGAGAATAGTCTACCCAAACATTCCTTCTGCACTGAGATGACCAGTTCAACAACTTGCTGCAGGGTGATGCGAAACAAGCATGGAATGCTTTTCACCTGGTGTCTACAAACTTTCTTGGGAATGTTAGGGCAGAGAACTACAAGGAACTAGTAGAAGACATGCTGATGCAGTATAGAAACTTGACTGCAATATGTCTCTAAAGAGCCACTTCCTTCATTGCCATCTGGATTTCTTCCCTGAAAACTGTGGTATGGTTAGTGATGAACGTGGTGAATGTTTTCATCATGATATTGCATCAATGGAACAAAGATGCCAGAGAAAATGGTCCACTACAATGCTGGCTGACTACTGCTGGACACTCCCCAGAGATGCTCCTGAACAGCCGTACAAGAGACAAGTGAAAAAATCTAAGAAGTAGTCTATGACTTGATTTTTGACAGGTATTAACTGTAGGCCTATTACTATTGGCATGCATTTCGTGATGTAAACATCAATTTATTGCAGATTACAAAAAATACTAGAGCCAAAATTAGAATTTGACTGTCATATTCATGTTGAACACATTCAAATTGATATGAAATGACTAATTTTATTTCAGTGATATGACTTTTGTAAAAATTTGTTGACCAGTGTTATCAGTGATAATTTAGACTATAAATAATTTCTCATAATTGCAGCGCACTATCAAATAAGGATACTAAAATTAATAAACATTAGTTATTTTTAAAGGTTTATTTTATCGATGTTTCATTCAGTTCTTCAGCACTGTAAATCATTATGTTACAAGAACTTGTAAAGATATTTTAAAGATTTGTTCAAATTCTAAATTGTTGTGAAGAGAAGTCAAAGTAATACAGTGCAATCACAGCATGGGCTCAATTAACTTAGATAAGTCTAACTACCCATGGTTGGAAAAAATACAGAGACCGAAAGAGGGAAGAAATAATTTAAATACTGCAAATGATAATTCTGTATCACTAAATGAGTGTGTAACCTTCTATCACATTATCCTTGTGTTCACATGGAGAACTTATTTCTACATTGAATGTGCTTCTTGTTCATTTCTTAGGCCACATACATATTTATTACTGAACATAATTATAACATCAGACTATTCATATATTCATCATACGCAGAGTACCTTATGGGCAACATGCAGGATTCTTACAAATAAATATAAATATACTTGATTTTTGTCCTATGAGTTGTACAACCTACCCTACTCTCGAAAGTGTCATTTATTTCCTACAGATGACTATGTGATTTTCTTCATAATAATGTGATGGTTTGATTTTTATAACTGAGAGCTGGGTGTTGTCAGGAAGCCTGCCCTCTGTGCATTGCCCAGTGCGTCTCCTAGGTGCTCCATGACACCCAGTGCACTTCTAGTGTTTTCTAGAGTTATGTCCTCAATTGTACCATAATTTTTGCTTGTCTGTTTGTCCTACCCCTAAGAATGTGAAGGTCTTGAGAAGAGAGTCTATTCATTGTGTTTTCAGTGCAGGATAGTTTTGGGCATGTAGTAAGTGATCAGCAATCTCTTATCTATGTCTGACTTAGATAAGATGTTCAGGCAGCTGGTTGACACTGAATTGCACTCAATGCCTGCAGTTTCTGACCGATGTAAATTTAGGTGAATGGTTTTTGATTATCTTCTTTATGTGCTAAGGGTTAGAACCACACAAACACATTTTATAAACTGTTCACATTTATCAAGAAATTCTTCTTAATGTGCAAACAAAATCTCATTACTTTATTGTCCCCTTCTTCCTTGTCTGTTCACTGTGAACAAGTAAAAGGTACATGGGGAAATGCTCTCAGGAAGGCAATTCTTACTCACAAAATTAGCTTTGGGAACTAACGGCTATACAGAAGCACAGGGCACAGGTTGTCGATTTATTTTCTCTGCATTTTTGCCAACAGCCTTAGTCATTTTGATGGTGCTAGTACCCTCCCATGTAGCTGTATAATGGTCAAGCATCTGTTTTCCTGCATATTTTTCAGTATCGACAGGCACTTGGTGTGTAGGACTGAGCCATGTATGCAGAGTACGCCTCAGAAGGGAGTAGATAAATCTCCTGCGGCCTGCAGGGGACCAGGGACATTCTCATCTCCCATGGATAGATACTATGGACATCTTTTTCACATTTAATTTGTCTCCAATGTCATTTCACATTTAATTTGTCTCCAGGCACTCACATCACATCTTCAATTTACTTTTAGATTTATTTATTTATACATACAAGTTGGGGTACAGGCCAGAGGTGTGGGGCGGGGAGAGGATTCACCAGAGACAGAGTGGGGAGCAGAACAGGCAGATCAGAAATACACTGCTAAGGGGAGCAGCGGGCGAGGCAGGAGAGGTCTGCCGCACCATGTGGGATTCTCCCCCGCTGGGCATTGAACTTGCATGGCTCGCTGCCAACAGCTCCACAGCGCAGTGTTCAACCGCTGCGCCACCAGGGAGGCCCCCAGATCTTCAATTTTTTAGCAGTGCTAACATTTCCCTCAATGCAAGTCATGAGCACGCGTGCCTGGAGCCTGATCTAGTGCCACAAGTTCATGCATTTGCTACTTGTCTTCCCTGCTGTGGATGTCAGTCTATGACTTTTCTATGACAGTCAAGGTACATGCCATGATTTAAGGGAATCTGGAATAATTAGAGGAATCAGATTTAAAAGGGGTTACTCAGATGAAACTCTGCAAAGAAGATGAATTTAGACTACATTAAAGAGTTGGAAAATGACTTCATTTTCACTTGCCCTCCATTTCTGACAGAAGGATAGGGATTCCCACAACATTGCATATATTCATGTGTGCACACATATACTTATATCTGCATGTGTGTGCATTACAAAATCCAAGAGCAATATGAAGGTGATAGCCAGTGCTCAGAGGCCTGACCTCATCCCTCCTCTCTTGCTCTGCACACTGCTTCTGCTCCTTCACTTGGAGTCAGAGCTCCTTAACAGCCATGGAGAAACCTCTGGCTAACAACACACTCTGACGCACTTGGCAGAAGGGCATGGAAGTGAATCATTAAATCCGCAGATAAGGAGGAGAAAATTAATTAGAATAACCAGATGCTCAGGAAAGGAGTAATAAAATTTTACCTTGAATTTGGGCAAATTAAACTCATATAATTGATTTTGGTCGCATTTTAGTCTCATTCAAGTAGAATGGGAGAGAATAGGAAAGAGTTAAAGTCTGGTAGAATAATAAACGTAGAAAAAGTATTCTCTTTTATTTCACACATGATCTCACATTTGGTAGTTTAGCATTATAATTAGGTCTGACTTTTAATTGTAAAGGCATGAAGAGAGGATTTTATAACACATGAAAAAACCCATTTGACTTCCATAGCAACAAGAAATTTTCTGAATCAAGTGAGCAGCAAGAATATTAAAAAAGAAAAATTGACGCCCCAAATATCAGAAACTTTTGGAAACCAGATTATTAAGGAATATAGTGGTATTTGGAAATATGACCAGGTTCTCTTGAGAGTCCTTAGTTTCATTTTTATCACTGGCACAGCATTATCTTCTACAGCATTAGATAAACATACTGTATATGTGTAAAGCGATTCCAGAACTTGGATTCTGACTCTCATGGTGGGGAAAATAAATGTTTTTTAATATGGGTTTTCCGTTACTTGAGTGGTAGAAGGAAAATTAACAGCAATAGTAGTGTATAATGAAGGCATACAAGGTCAGCATTAGGTATTAGGAGAAGGGCCAGAGGCAATTCCAACCAGCAAAGTGTCTGAGACTAGAAATTCCAGGAAATTGTAGGGCTGAGAGAGAGTCAGAGAGGAAATTGAGGCTTGAAGAGCAACTTCAAGTTACCAGAGAGGTATTAAAACCTATTCCAATTCTGTCCGTCTGACACTTAGTTTGGCCTTTTTTTCATTAACCCCTGGCTTCCTGGGGTGATTATCCCTTATCAACTCTTCTTATCACCTGAACCACAACAGATCTTGACATAGCACCTGTGCCCAAGTTGAGTCATAAAGAGAATTTAATGGGTGGAGGTTGCCAGCTGGAATAATGTGAACCCAAAATATCAGCTTTTCAAACTTGCCTGCTGAGCCTTATTCTGATTCATCTGGATGAGCTTTCAGCATGCCACTTAAGTATGTTTGTTTCGACAGGCTGCCTTTCACATCACTTAACTGTAAATTGGGTAGAACTGGTTGGCTTCTTTACTAGTGCCAACCATCAAGAATATCATGATGTGAGGGTGAAGTGTCACTACAGACAACACTGGGGGTTCAGAGCTCCTCAGACTCTACTCACAGCGTTAGCTCAGCTCTTGACTGAGGTGGGACTGAAGAGCTCGCGTTTCTGCCGCTGAGCTTGGCTCCATCTTCAGATTCTCTTTCTCATCATTGCATAATAGAGGGTGAAAAGCAGTTCAAAATCTGCTAGGAAGTGACATAAAACTTACCCCCTTCCCCCGCATCCTAACACACTTCGAATCTTTTTATCACAGGACCCTCTTCCCCACCTGCATCTGCTGAAGTTTGTTCATCCTGCTTGTGATCATTAATTAGGTCATGTTACCCTGATATTTGGCCAAATGCTAGTTCAGATTTTTTCTGTGAAGGTTCTTTTTTGATTCTATTAATAGTTAAATTAGTAGACTTTGAGAAAAGCAGACCATCCTTCATAATGAGGGTGGTCCTCATTCAATCAGTTGATGGTCTTAAGAGAAAAAAGACTGATTTCTTCTGGGGACTCTGCCAGCACACAGCCTCTGGGCTCAAGCTGAAACATCAATTCCTCTCTGGGTTCTGGCCTGCTGTTCTGACATGTGGATTTTGGACTTGTCAGCCCCTATAATAGCATAAGCCAATTCTTAAAATCTCTATTTCTCTATCTCTATAGAGATTTGTTTAGTTGTAGTAGGACCTACATCCATCTATCGATCTATCTATCTATCAAAAATATATATTCTAAGGGAAAAAAGGAATTACAAAGAAATTTGATCTTTACTCAGAAGCTTTGCTGTTAGCAGTGGTGTTGATACGGTGATTCTGAAACTATATTGTATGTACCACAGGATAGTACAAATGAGCAAATACATTGTAGCTGTAGACAAGGCTTCTCACTGTGAAGGAAATAGGGGGTGGTGAAAAAGAAACTTAGGGTAGTTCATTTGACAGGTAGTCCATAATGACAATATTAATACAATTTTGTAATTTCAAACTGTTGTTCTAGGTCTGTTCACTAAGAAGGCTAGAAACAATGACCCCTTAGTAACTAGTATAACGAGGGCCCAAACTGTAGTTTCTAGTTATCACTCTTCATTAATAAAAACCAGTTATGCTTGGAAAAAATGGGTAATTCCACATTGGTATAGAGAAAGTCCAAGATGAGCCCATAATATATTGTGACTTTAAATACTTCAACCTATATCATGTGATATACATATATGCACACACATGTGACACACTTATAGACATGTGTGAATGTCCATAATGTATTTTTTTTTATCTGCTTGTGTAAACACACATATATAGAAAGAGAGCAAGGAGAGAAGATTCTTTTTTTCCCGCTTCAGATAGTGTTCACCTCCTCTAGTGTATTTTCATTTCAGCTTTTGTATTCTTCAGTTCTGGGACATCGATTTGATACTTTTTGAAAACATGCCCACTGAGGAGTGCAGGGCAATCCTCTCTGGTCTTGTATACACACACTGAAGAGAAGAAGGAAGTTACAGAAGTAAGTTAGTTTTCTCATTGAGAGAAGCAGAGCAAGAAACTACTTGACCAGAGGAGACAGATAGCCTGAGTAAAACCAGAAATCTCTTGGGCTCTGCTAGCTTTATAGTTTCCAGTTCAGCTGCTATGATGTCTGGCTATGCATATTTTCTTTGATTACCTTGAAATATCACCTGCTGGAGACTGCAAAAATCTTCATAATATTTTGCAATTTCTTCCAACAAGAGGTAGATCTGTTTTCCCAATGCTTGAATTTGGGCTTATAGAACATGGCAGAAATGAAACGGTGAGTTTTGAGTCTGGGTCTCAAGAGCTTTGCAGCTTCTTTCATTGGTCAGTTTGGAATGTGGTGACCACTAAATGAAGACACTTAGTCTAGTATCCTGGATGTCCAGAACCACATGGCCCAGACTTTCTGCACCATCTGCTTCCTGTACGCTAGCTGATAGTCTGCCAACACACCAGCAATATAAGTAAGAACATACTAGGCTTGCGACTGATCTGCCAGTTGTGTGCAGATGCATGAGTGATATCAGCAGAGCCAGCTGAGCCAGACCAGGCCAGAAAATTACTTATCCAATCTCCAAAATTGAGTTAAAGCAGGGTGCTATTTTATATCATTAAGTTTTGGGGTCATTTGTTACTCAGTAAAAGCTAACTGATGCAGCCCTGTATTCTTCTAACATACTCCCCCAACAATTTTTTTCCCTAAGCTAACTTGAAGTGTGTGATTATGTATCTGTGTTTGCTTTCACTTGCAACCAAAAAATCTTATCTAAGATAAATATTATCAATAGAGAAGGCTAGAATTAACAGACTATAGAGAGAATGTGGAACTGATTGGCTGAGTCACTCATGGCTGCATGTATTAAGAATTCCCTCATTTGCATTATATTGTAGTGAAGCAGGTTTGATTAAGCAAGGAACCCACCCAACACCAGTAGATGCTCATAAAATATCTTTATCCTACTCTTTATCTTGTGATCCTTGTCTCACAGGATACAGTGTGTTCTCTGGTCTGTTAACTAAGATGTGGTGCTACAGTGAAGAGTTTTCTTCTTGTGTATTTTTCTAAGTGGAAGTGTTTGTGGTTTCCTATTTTCTCCATTTAACCTTTGCATTACAGGATGAAAAAGAATGTTGTCCATACAAAGCAGAGTCTGATCTAGACGTAAATGGAATCATTTACTTTAGAGGGGTGACATTTTCTGTTTCAGTGGCTAGATATGAGTGGATTTTCTTCCTTTAGGAAGAGGATGGGGAACAGTAGTTAAATGAACAAATGTTAAATTGTAACTTATACAACTTAATAGCAAACAACCCAAACAATCTGATTAAAAAATGGGTAGAGGATCTGAAGAGACATTTTTTTCGAAGACATACATAGAATGGTGCACACCACAACCAGTCATCAGGGAAATGTAAATCACAGTGAGATACCACCTCACATCTGTTAGAATGGCGATTATCAAAAAGATAGGAAATAACAAATGTGAGTATGTGGAGAAAAGGGAACCCTTGAACACTGTTGATGGGAATGTAAATTGATGCAGCCACTAGGGAAAACTGCATGGAGAGTTCTCAAAACTTCAAAAATAGAACCACCATATGATCCAGCAATTCCACTTCTAGGTATTTATGCACAGAAAATGAAAACATGAATTCAAAAAGATATAGCACTAATATTTACAATAGTCAACATAATGGAAGCAACCTTAGTGTCTGCTGATAAATGAGTAATAAAGAAACTCTCTCTCTCACACACACACACACAGAGACACACACACATAGGAATATTATCCAGCTATAAAAAAGGTAGAAATCTTGCTGTTTTCTACAAAAGGAATGGACCTTGTGGGCATTTTGCTAAGTGAATTAAATCATACAGAAAAAAAGGCAAATATTGTATGATACTATTTACATGTGAACAAAACAAAATGCCAAGCTCACATATACTGAGAAGAGGTTGGTGTTTGCCAGAAACAGTGGTAGGGGGTTGCCAGAAATGGTTGAAAGAGGTTGAAAAGTATCAACTTCCAGATATATAATATTTAAGTCATGAGGATGTAATATACAACATAGTGACTATAGTTAATAATAGTGGACACTATATTTGAAAGATGCTGAGAGTAAATCTTAAAAATTTTCATCATAAGAGTTGTGTAGCTATGTATGATGGTAGTTGTTAATTAGAGCTGTTGTGGTGTAATTAGAGCTGTTGTGGTGATCATTTCACACTATATACAGATACCAGATCATTAGATTGTACACCTGAAATTAATTTAATGCTTCCAATTATATCTCAGTTAAAAAATAATGTATGGCCTCTTAATAAATGGGAAGAAAGGCCGGTGTGTCTGTGTGTGTGCATGTGTGAGTGTGTGTGCCAGTGTGTATGTGTTTTGTGTAATAGTCAAAAGGATAAATAGACAACTTTTAAGGGGTATCTACACTGCAATACTTACCTTCTTTTTTCCTGCATATTATTCCTTCTGCTAGGATCAGCTTTCCTGCAACTATGCCTGCATTCCGTAACTTCAGCCCCTGGCTATTTTTGTTCGGGTCAGGGTAGACCCCTAACTATTGACCAATCAGTCTCTTTTCTAAAAGACTGGAACTGTGAGTGAGAGATGATTGTTGATTATCTCTGTGAGTTGTCTGAACCTGGATAGCTAAGCTAAAGAGTTGTGGAACACCTGCATTTGGCCACACTCATGCAGAAACACAGGAAGCCAAATCAGAGGTAGGGGAAAGAAGGGGGAGGGGTAAGAAGGAGAGAGACATTCCATACTGGATATCCTAGTAGTTAGTTTTGACTCTTGGTTTCCACCAAATATCCCAGTTTTTCTACAAATTTCCCTTCCCTGATTAGGCTAATTTGAAATGGAAATCTTTTACTTATAATCAAGAAAGGCTCAACTAAGGAAAATTCACAAAATGAAGAGGCAATTATTAGAAGTCTCTCAACAACTGTATGAAAGAATATTTTCCAATGCTTAGCTATATTTAATTTCTATATTATTTTTCTAGAACATATGCCAGTATTCAATTTGAGGGACAAAAACATTGTGTGATACTTAAAATTCCACTTACATTATTAGATGAAAACCACTTTTTAATCTTGCATGTCATATTTTAATAGACATATCTGTGTTTTCCCCATCAAACTGAGTTTTGAATATATCCTTTATCAATCTGCAATTCATTTTTGGAAAATGAGTACAAATGCTAGTTAACATATAAACAAATGTTGTAAGAAGAGCCTTATCATCGGTGTAAAATATCATATGTGCTTAACAACTAATGTTCTACTATCCTGTTTTTTTCCATGAGCTCCGTAGTTCATAAATCAATACAGCTATAGTTATTAACATAGGGAATCACACTAATTTTAAAGTTACAGCTTTCAGAAGAAAAACTCACCAATTTAGATTTAATGATGATATGTGGAGGCTTTCAGAAGTTTAGTTTTAAAGTAATGCTATTAAATTAATTGCTTAGAACATTAACCAAAGCTAACAGACACCCTACCAACTGGGAAAAGATTTTTGCACACAATACATCTGATAAAGGACTGATAAAAAAAATTTACAAGGAACTCACACAACTCAATGAAAACAAAGCCAACAACCCAGTCAAAAAATGGGCAGAAGAGCTCAAAAGGAACTTCTCCAAAGAAGAAAAGCAAATGGCCAAAAGATACATGAAAAAATGCTCAACATCACTTATAATCAAGGAAATGCAAATCAAAACCACTATGAGATACCATCTCACACCTGTGAGGATGGCACACATTAAAAATACAGGCAACAACAAATGCTGGAAAGGATGTGGAGAAAAAGGAACTCTTCTACACTGCTGGTGGGAATGTGAACTGGTCCAACCACTATGGAAAG
>PVIJ01020776.1:0-20104 GCA_004024925.1 Scalopus aquaticus | reverse complement strand
AAAACAGTTTCATATTAATGGTAACTAAAATGGTGAAGTATCTATGTTAATAAAAAATAAAGTAAAACTTTAAACAGTATTTATCATTAGAGATAGAGAAAAATGTTGCAATGTTAAATTGGTCCATTTTCAACAATATAAAATAATACCTATATATATATAGCAAGAAAACCCCCAAAGGTATGAAACAAAAGCAGATGGAATAGGCTAGAAGATAATTCAACAATAAGAGTTGGAGATTTCAGTATCCACGTCAGTCATGCTGGTAGCACAGATACAAAGGACTATATACACTCCTCTCATCTTGTGTGTCTCTACGAATCCTTCCTAGGCCAGCAGCAGACAGTTCAGCACAAGGTTTGGCCTGCTGTCATTAACCTCCCCCATACCAACCAGTTAATGTTGGTCATAATTATTATGTTTTTGGCTCTCTCACAATCAGTGATTTTTTCATTGCCTCTCAATCAAGAAGATGAACTCCATGAATAATGGAGTTATTTTTGAACACGTGCTTTAGCATAAGTATATGTGCTCAACAAACATTTGAAGCGTGGAATATTCATCAATTATTATTATTCAGTTGGCATCAAAAGGTGAGATTGAAGAGAGAGATAAAGATCAACACAAATTTGAAGGAATTATGCTATCAAGAAGGAGTTTGAAAACAATTCAGAAAATATTCATTAACTTCTAGGACTTTCCTATTAACTGTATGACCTTTATAAATATCGCAGGCTGATTAATAGAAAGGTAAATAACCTTTTACATTTTCCAGAAATTGTTCATATTAACTTTTATATTGCATATATTTTTATCTGAGCGTTAGACTTTGTTTTATTTTCTCTGTTTGATTTTTCAATTGCTAAGAAGTCAGAAATTAATAATTGAAGATGTAGGAACAAGCCATTTCCTTTTTTCTTGCTAGATGAAGAATTTAAATATTTTGGTTTCAAAAGAAATGAGGGCTGCAACATCAGATAGATAAAAGAAATGTCATAAGGAAAGAAAAAAGATCGTTACAAAGTATTTCTGTTCTTCTCATCAAACTTCCTGATGAGTGAATATGTTAGAGAGAGAGCAAGAGAGCCTTTCTCTCTCTCTCTCTCTCTCTCTCTGTGTGTATAAAAACAATTTTATATCAATGGGATTAAAACAATAAAGTCTAAGGATTTAAAACCACAGCAAAGAAATTGAAAATATTATACAGAATAGTTTTTTTCAAAACACTTTTTTATAACTGGGCAGTGGAAGAATCAATTCTGAGATGGAAGTAACAGGCCAGAGATTTTACCCCAGTTTCTCTTCATGCCATAAAGAGATATCCTGCTTGCTAGATAGTACTTTTCTTAACATCTTTCCTCAAGACTTTTATTTTTCCCCATTTTACCTATTTTGGTACTTTTACTTTATATAACGAAGATGTATGTTTATAGCTGTCTTGTCAGGTAAATAAATATTTTTCTCATCTATGTGTCTATAATAATCTAGAGATTCTGATTCGAAGGGAGATGGTTTGCATACTTTATGAGTTCTATATTGCTCATCCAAAAATTGAAATAAGGGGCTATAATCACCTAAAACAGATAATCTTTTAATTAAATTATCAGAAAAAATAAAACAGTTATTTAAAGCTCAACTTTATTTAATATTAGTTGTCTTAAGTGTTTTTAATAAACATAAGAGGAGTTTAGCAAAGTCCATTTTAATGTTAATTTTTTTTTTTTTTTTGAGTTTTCATTTTTGCAAAGACTGGGAAACTACTTACCTACATTTTTCTAGGAGAGGTGTAATCTACTTAGGGAAAATCCAAAGGAAGGCGTGAAACTGAAATGGAAATTGTCAGAGCATTGACCCTTGGAGCCAGGTAGGGGCAATGATTTCCTTCTGATTTGACTGTTCTGATTCTGGGTTCAGTTAATACAAGTAGGATGAAAGCTGCCTTCACAAGTCAGCTAATCCATAAAAATAAGCTTAATGGGAAAATGAGAGTATTTACTTATGTAAGTAACTTCAAACCAAAAGGAAAAAAATGAAAGCAGAGAGATGTGGTGTCAGATTATGATGTATTACCCAGAGACTATGTAGCAGAGCATAACTGTGCTCTACCAGTGTTTCTAGGAAAGAGAAACAGTTTGTAAGCACTTTATGGAAATTCCTGAATACGGCCCTGTGATAATTGAAGCATAAATCTAACCCCTGGTGTTAATGAATGATGGACACGCTGTGATGCTGACCTGTGGCAGGGGTGGGGCAAGGTGTGGGATGTGCAGAAGTCCACATTTCTTATTGGCTTGTTAGCATTACTGATATCATCCTTAGGTGCACTCAAGCACTCATTAAAGTCATTGGTACTGGGTACTATGCTGACACTGTTCCCTATTTTATAGTAAAATAGACTATAAGAAGTAACACAGAAGAGGCCTTCCTGGTGGCACAAGGGGTTAAGTCTCAGCACTATGAAGCAATCAGCAGCCACTTCAGCATGAATTCAAACTGACCATGGAGCTTCCCACATAGCACGGCAGACCTCTCCTGCCTTGCTCGCTGCTCCCCTCAGCAGTGGATTTCAGGAGATCTGCCTGTTCTGCTCCCCACTCTGTCTCTGGTGAATCCTCTCACTACCCTGCATCTCTGGGCTGCACCCCAGCTCTTGTATGCATAAAAAGTAAATCTAAAAAAAAAACAAAAAGGAAGAAAGAAATAACACAGTAAACCAGTAGGCCTTTGGAGACAATATGTTCCAAGTACTTTAAAGAGCTCTTTTTAAAAAATGACACACATTAACTTCACAGAACACCCCTATGTAAATGTTCCAATTGAACTTACAATCCAAGGCAAGTACTCAGTATTGACTCGATATTGACCAAGCAAGACTGATAGGTGTGCCTTGCATAGGGTAGGAGCTAGCTCCCAGGATTTGAGCCCAGATGGAACAGGTCAGCCTGTTTACCAATATCACAGGAAAAATAAGTCGGGGGTAAGAATGAGAAGCCATGAAAGTAATACTTAACTGGTATAATATAATAATTACAATAAAATTTGTAGGATAAAGTGAGCACAGAAATAAAAGGAGAAAATTCAGTATAGTGTGGAGGACTGAGGAAAGATAGAAAACGAAGTTTGAGGGAGTGAGAAGAATGTCTAAGAGCAAAGGCTAAGAACTGGACAGTTACAATTTGGGCTTGTCTAGTTAGCCAAACCAAGAAGCCAAAACTGTGTTTCCATCTACGTAATGACCTTATATTTTGTAACTCCATCTTTTCCTTATTTTAGACACTGATTTCTGAGTGTGCCAATCAACCAGTGTCATTGTCCACTCATGTCTTGCTATATTGTAGGTCCCAGCCCTAATCCAACTCTGCATGGAGGTACTTACTTGGAATTCTCCCAGAGTAGGCTCATCCCATTCCCAGTGGAAAGCTGTGATAACTGTAACTGACAGCTGTAGAAATGGGATCAAGTACTGCAGGGCAGGAAGAGGAAGCGAAAACAAATCTACTTACAAAGTAAAAGTCAGACTGTATTATGAAATGAAAAATAGTTAATGTTATCATCTGCGGCATCTCTTTGCTGCAAGGTAGATATAGTAAGGATTTTTAACACAAAAACAAGAGGAGAAGGTGGCTCCAGTGAGAAACAGATTGTGAGATGATCACTCATGGTGGATCCATGGTGCACAGACAAACTCCTTACTGGGTTTCTCGCACTTCTCAGTGCACTGTAATCCCCTGGGCCGTGACAGAGCATATTCTTTCTATCGTAGGTCTGGGATGCAGCTTGCCACCTAGTGTTTCCAGCACATTCCCAGAAGTGGCAAAGCTGTTGCTAGCCACAGGGCCTGGAGAGGGAAGCCCCTCACAGTCAGCCTCCACAGGGCAGGGACTGGTTCAGTCGATTCTGCCTCTGCTATGCTGAGCCTACTGGTTCCCACATTGTAAGTCCTGAGTAAATATTGTTAGATGGTGGCTGCTCCTAAACTTAGCAGAAGGCTTTTTTGTTTTCAGCTTGTTTGTTTGTATATACTGCAAAAGTAAGGTAAGGAATTTGGTGAAGAGGTATAAGAAGTCAAAAAGAAGAAGACTAAGAAGTGAAAGAGTAGGGACTCCATGGTGGCTCAAGGCGTCAAGTATAAACTTTATCAAGCTTTCACCAGTCACTGCATCATGAGTTTGATCCCGGGGCCAGAGAGCTTCCCACATGGAGTAGCAGACATCTCCTGTCTCGCCCCCTGCTTCCCTCAGCAATGTATTTCAGTAGCTCTCCTTTTTCTGCTCTCCACTCTGTCTCTGGTGAATCCTCTCACCCCCCACACCTCTGGCCTACACCCCAATTCTTGTATGCATAAATAAATAAAACAAAATCGTTTAAAAAAAGAAGTGAAAGAAAGAGATAACAGATAGAGAAAAAAGGATAAAACTGTACAAAACATGCAATACATTATATAACTTGGAAAGTGGGAAATAATATGAATGGGCAAAGAGGGTCTAGAGGAGAAATACCTACATATATAGATTTGTTGGGGAAGTAGGGGGAGTGGAAAGGGGGAAGAGCAGAGGCTGGAGCAAGCAGTTTCCTGATCAGCAAAGTTTGTTTTTGCATTTTTTTTTCTTTTTTAATTCAAGTAGCATTGTAAAAGTACCTGGAGTATAGTTCACGTTAGCAACTGTGCATTCTACAACACACCCAGCACCAAATGCTTAATCACTACATACCACCATTAGGTTTCAAAAGTCAAGGTCAAGAAAATAAAAAAAGGAAAACACAGAATATGGGAAAAAAATTGCTTATCATGTCTCTGATAAAAGGTTAACATCCAGAATTCAAAAATAGCATTTACAACTCATGACCAATTTAAAAAAATATATATTTAAATATATACAAAGTGCCTGAGTAGACATTTCTCCCAGGAAGATAGACAAGTAGACAAGAAGTTCATGAAAAAGTCCTTGATCACTAGTGTTCATGGATATAGAAACCAAAACCACAGTGAGATATAGTGGTCTAAAATCAGAATGAAGATGGAGGCATGAGGGTAAAAGGATTTACTAGAGACAGAGTGGAGAATGGAAAATGTAGATTGACTGAAATACTCTGCAGGGGAGCAGGGGGCAAGATGGGAGATACATGTTTGAATGGAAGAAAGGTTTGAGACTCTTTTATGTCTGCTTCTGTGGGCTTTCTAACTTGGGGTGCCAGTTTGCACCGGTTATCTGCTGGGACACCTGGTCTTGGGTGCTGACCTTTTACACAGAAACATGGCTTCTGTTTCTGCATTCCTGGAGCTGGACTGATTTTTCTGGTCCTGGTGGTCAGTGTTATGGTTCAGTTCCTATGGCAACCTCATAGTCCCCTTATCTAGTCAAGTCTCCAAAGCTTGCCTAGGGGCCTTGGTTTTAACCTGATTCAATGATACCCCAAATGAGATACCATTTTATACCTACTAGGATGGCTGGAATCAAAAAGTCTATAATAAGAATTGGTGAAGACATAAAGCAATCTGAATCCTCAACTATTGCTGATATAATATTAAATGTTTCAGTTGCTTTGAAAATTTATCATACTTCAAACAGTTAAACCTAAAATTATAACATGACCCAGCAGTTCCACTTTTAGGTTTATACCCAAGAGAACTGACTGTATATGTTCACATAAAAATTGCTAATAGATGTTCCTAGCAGCCCAAGTGTCCATCTGGTGAATGGATAAAATAAAAAGTATATCCATACCGTAGAATATTATTCAGCCATAAAAATGAATGAAGTACTGATAAATTCTACATAAATCTTGAAAACATAATAAGTGAAAGAAACTCATCACAAAGAACATATATCATATTGTTCATTCTATAAATTTTTTAGAGCAGTTAAATATAGAGAGAAAGAAAGTAGAATAGCTGTGCTTAATGCTGGAAGGAAATGGGGTAAAAAAGCTACAGGGCATCTTTTGAAAGTGATGAAAACATTCTATCATGATCATGGTTGCATATATCTGTGAAACTGTTATAAAGAAACATTGAGGTATATACTTTAAATGAATGACCTATTTGGCATATGAACCATATGTCAATAAAATTTTAAATTTTAAAAGATGTTTCTGATAAAATTCTGGTTTTGTCTTTTCATGTATAAATTCAAAATATATACAGAACCCATTATATTCTGTGCACATTCTCAATGCTGGAAATAATCAAGGGAAGAGAACTGCCACTATTCCAAAGCAGTCTTACTCATTTTTGCACCTGTCAGTAGGATATGTCTTAGTCAATTCAAAAGGTGTTAGTTAAGCACCACCCACACACCTCATCATTGAAACGCTAGAATTAAAGATCATGGTCTACCATCAAAGAAGCTGATTTTATAGAGAAATGAAGAAATGGCAAAGAGAAGACATAATGGAGGAGTTTAGCCCCATCAGCAAATCAGATCACAGAGGTTTTGGAAAACTTCCTGCAGCTCGTGCCTGAGCTCTACTGGAAGAGTGTCTGGGTACTGGTCATTCAAATGAGCAGTGGGGCAGCAAATGACTGAAGGACAAAGGCAAGACAACACGAGAAGGTCAGGCATCAGAACCTCCTATATTTAAAGAAATTCAACCCGATAAGAGGACTAATGGGAAAATGATTCTGCTCCTCCATTTCACCTGTGCTCCTATCCTCTTGTTGCTTGGGATCCCCAGTGGGAAGTAAACCAATGTTTTGGTTCAGGGAAACCAAAGTGTTTCTCTAGTAGCTCCCAGATGATGAGGAGAGATAGAAATTCAGCTAGCCTGGGGCAGAGGAAAAGTAAGGAAGAAAAGAAGTAGTTAGTATATTAATAAGTATCCAATGCTGAGGTAGAAAAGGAAATTAGAATGGAGGTTGCAAGCCCCACCCCTTTCCAGTAACTCTGAAAAAAGCTTAGCTATCTATTTAACACTAATACCTGGTTTATAGGGTACATTGACTTGAATGTTAACCCCTTGTTTCTAATTAGAAAGTTGAGGATGAAAAAAAGTTAAGTAACATGCTCCAGACAACACAGCCAGTAAACTGTGGAGTTAAGTCATTTTTTTTAATTTTATTTATTTTTTATGCATACAAGCTGGTGTGCAGGCCAAAAGCGCGGGGCGGTGAGAGGATTCACCAGAGACAGAGTGGGGAGCAGAACAGGCAGATCAACAGAAACACACTGCTGAGGGTAGCAGCGGGCGAGGCAGGAGAGGTCTGCCTGCCATGTGGGAATCTCCCCATCCGGGTGTAGAACTCGCTTTGCAGCTGCCCACAGCTCCACAGCGCTGCGCTTTAACCTGCTGTGCCACTGGGCGGGGGGGGCCCTTTGGAGTAAGTCTTACAAATCCACAAGTTTGTGTGCTTTCTGCTTGAGCATGCTGCTTTCAAAAAAACAAAATCTAGGTTCTGCCAAAGTTCACCAAATTTGTAAAATTGGTAAAATATAAAGGATTATATTCATATGGAGAGGTGGCGATTCTTCTCCAAATTATGTGATTATTTTCCAATTACAAGGGGAACTTTGAGGTATTATATAATAAATATATACATATATTGTGCATATATATAATTTATATATTGTTTATATGTATATCAAACCAATCTGTGCAATTTACATATACATACAATGTGCACATGATAAACATGCAATGTACATGGATAAACACACAGAATCATTGGTGACAGACTGCACTGTCCTTCGGGTGACCCGGCAGTCTGTAGAAAAAGGGGTCCCTTATTTTGTATATACAGCGTAGCAGTTAGTTGAAAGAGGTAGCCTGTGTAGGACTTTAACTAGTAGATTTTTGTGACCTAAAGTATCAGAGGTAGAGGTATGTTTGTGTTAGGGTATATGGGAAAGAGTACAATAGCTTCAGATTCCAAAGACCTCAGTAATGCAGATAATAATCAGTGTTGATTTGTTAGGGCCTTTCCCTGTTAGAATGCACTAAGTTAGAAAGGTGACTATAGAAATGAAGTCACTAGACATAGAATTACATGTGAATTGCTCTGAGAGTTAAATCAGCACTTTTTTTTTTTGCCTTCAGCACATATTAGAGAAGAGCTAATGCCCTTTTGAAGCCAGCCAGTAAATTTAAGCAATAAAGCAAAGCTACCTTTTTAAGAGGATATAATAAATAAAGGCAAAAACATCAGCTATAAATCAGTGCATATTGATTTAAATAAATGGAATCATTGCCCTCTGGTAAATCTGGCTCAAAGGCTGAGCAGAGCAGTACCCTTTGCTTAAAAATCCATTGGTTTTGCATTTCTTAACAAAAACCCACAGGGATATTATTTCTATGATCTAAATTACCTGCACTATCTTATAGTTTCAGGTTTTATCTAGACAGTGTGCTCCACCAAAGGAAAGTCAGGCAGAGGCACTGGGGTGAGAAGAGCTTACCTGGAATGTTTCCATATTTGTAGTAAATCCAAATGAAGCCCTAATGAGACACTTCCATAAGAGGAATTTAGGCAACTGACCCCAAAACCGCAAACCCAGACCACTTCTGTGAAGCTGTTTTGATTGTCTGTGGTGAGTGCCATATTAGGCCCCAATGTGGCCCTATACATTGTGATGGGGAATTACTTATATTCATGTTTTACTTATTCCTCATAATAATAACTTGGTGAGGTAGGTATTATCTCCTTCTTATACTTTCTTCTTTGTACATACAGTCACCTCATTTGCTAGGAGAGAGAAAATCATTGAGGGGGGGAGGCAGGGGGAGGGAAGGAAAAGGGCACAAAATGGAATAGAAAAGAACACAAGGGACCATGGAGATGGATCACAGATGAATTGGTGGTGGGCTACCCAAGGGGAATACAAAATGTAAAAGACATAAATAACAGTAAAAATATATATTAAAAAAATAATAAAATAAAAGTCACACAGCTCATAACAGAGAGAGCTGGATGAGTCTAAGGGTCTGGGAACAGTGTTAACTAATCTTTAATGCCATTAACTCCGTGGCCTGTCATTAGCTATCTGCTCCTCAGCAATTCCCTTTTTGCTTTTGGATGCTAGACTAATTGTAAGGGTGGAATTTACCTTTACTTTGAGTAAAAATTAAAAATGCAATCTCAAGGGAAGATTTTGGAACAAGAATCTCAGCTTCAGATCCAACAGAGCTTGTCCTTTTACAGATTATAATTTCATTAAAAAGGGGAGGTTCCAGGGCCTCCCTGGTAGTGCAAGGGGTTAAGTCTCTGCATTAGGAAGCAATCAGCAGCCTCTGCAGCACAAGTTCGAGCTACCCACATGGCACAGCAGACCTCTCCTGTCTCACCCACTGTTCCCCTTGGCAGTGTATTTCAGTCAATCCACCTGTTCTGTTTCCCACTCTGTCTCTGGTGAATCCTCTCACCCCCCACACCACCTTTGGCCTACACCCCAGCTCTTGTATGCATGAATAAATAAATATTTAAAAAAGGAGGGGAGAAGTTCCATGTAAACCTGCCCCACTTAATGAAGGGTCAGGTTGTGTCAGAAGCAGGAAGCTAGGGAGGGAGACTTGGAGGAGACCAGGAGGAAGTACATGGAGCAGAGACATGTGAGGAAGAAAGATAAGTTTACTTCTTATCTTTGGACTTGCACCAGGGACTTGGTGGACATGGAAAGAGACACATGGAGTCAAGATGTATAGACACTTGGAAGAGATGTGGATGAAAGGCCTGTGGGGAGTTTGACAATGGCAGCATTTAACTTGATTTACATAATGTGATTTTGTTCCTTTCATTCCAGACTTGTCTGGTCTCCTCTGCCCATTCCCTATGAGTCCCCACCAGAAGGTGTCTTAGACCAGTGGCAAGCTTTTGGGCCTCAGTAACCCTGCTTTGGGTCAACTCTGTTTAGCTAAGCATTTACCCATAAAAGGATGAGTAACCTTGGGTGTTTCATGGAAAATTAGTATCCTCTCTTCTCTTCTCCCTGTGCACACTAATCCTATTAAAGTTCTTTCACACTAAGAGAATTTTTTTTTTTAATGGGACACATGGTAGAATCAATATAGAGCATGCAAGTTTGGGGGTCCTGGGGTGCAAGCAGCCTGCTCTCTAACAGTCCCAATCAGCATTCAATTCAGTCACTCAACACCTTTAAACTACTGCTTTGAGAAGCAGGAGCATGATAACTTTGCTGCCCTGCCAATTTGATTGAGATTAAAAACAGCCTTTAAATCCTGGAAAAGAGGCCTGCATAATTCAGTCAGATCTTTGAAGAGAATGTTCAAGTGAAAAGTCTCAGGTCTGGGAAAAATCACATATTTGAACAATGAAAAACTTCCAGTTATAGCCCCCATTCTCTGTAAGTACTACTGTGGCAGTTTGACCTTAAAAACGTCTGCCATCACCAAACAAGAGATCAGGAGGTGAAAATAACAACAAATAAGCAAAAACAAAAACTAGCAGGCAACCAGAAATGAGAGACATTCAGTGAAGGAGGGGGAGTATAGGGTTTAAATGGGGGAGAAAAGAGCACAGAGGACTATGGTGACTGTTTAAGGTGAATTGATGGTGGGTGACCCTGGGGAAATGCACAATAATGTAAAAGATACAAGTAAAAAATATATAAAAAAAAGTCTCCCATCGATTCCTCTTGTTCTAGGAAGTGATTGGTCACAAATAATCTAATATTAGGGAGCCCTCCTTATCTTTTTTTAAGGTTTATTTATGCATACAAGCTGGGGTACAGGCCAGAGGTGTGGGGTGGCGAGAGGGTTCACCAGAGACAGTGTGGGGAGCAGAACAGGCAGATCGACGGAAATACACTGCTGAGGGGCGCAGCGGGCGAGGCAGCAGATGTCTGCCACGCCATGTGGGAATCTCCCCAGCCAGGCGTCAAACTCACGTTGCTGCTGCCAACAGCTCCACAGCGCAGTGCTTAACCGCTGTGCCACCAGGGAGGTCCCAGCCCTCCTTATCTTAAATGTCCCCAGATTGCTTGTTATCGCTTTCAGCCAAACAAGGACTGCCAATATACCTGAAGGCAGAAAGATTCCCTGCTTCCTAAAATCCTGTCTTGGTAGAATGTTTTCCAACCAGGGTTTCTTTTTTTACCCTATAAATTTGTACTCTGCTTTCAAACACTTTTGAGCAATTACTCAAATCAAGGATAAGCAGATTCCCTAGTCACCAAATTTATAAATATACAGATCTTTGTTAATGTTGTCCTAAACTTGTTTTTGTCTCTGATAGCAAGGAAGAATTGAAGCAGAAGGAGAAAGGAAGTCTATTGTTGGGTGCTGGTTATTTCCAGTAGTTTAAATAAATGAACTAATTAGTGAACTAATTAGTGAACAAAATCTAATATCATCAATTTGGGCTTTAGTATATAATAACTGGTTTGTGTATAACCTAAGTAGAGATTCTATTGTTCCTCAGAGCTTTCCTAACCACCAAGACACTTTGATGGTTAGCATAGTGCTTTATTTTTGGATGATGCTGTCCAGGGTCACGGACAACACTCAGTTCTGCACCAGGTGGTGAACAAAACGCCTGCAACAAGTTCTAAACAGGGCATCAGTCTTTATCTCCGGGACTGCAGGCCTTTTGTCAGTCACAGAAATTGATGAGTTCATCGCCACTATTTCCACATTTTCTAAAGCTTTCTTATGTCTTTGTTTAGCAGAAAACTCACCTTTCATGCAAATCCCACTCCATAATGAATTCCACCCAGCCATTCATTTTTATGGACTATTTTATACAAACATACTGCAAAGGTGTTTCAGATTGCACCATATAAATCATAATGGTAGGTTGATGGTTTTTTTCTAGACACTTTATCTTTTCTTATACCTTTCCTGTTGTTATTAAATCAAACAAATGTTTACACATTTTGATGGAAATAACACCAAAAAGATGAGATACCCTTGTGTATGCTAAGGGGCTGCCTAAATGAATCATTAAAACCCAGCTCTGTAGACACATTTACACTGCAGAGAGATACTAGGGGAAGATAAAGTTCAGAATATACATATGTAGATTATGCAAATAAACCTCCACTGTTGAAATAATATTGTTGAAGTCATAAAAGGTTAAATACTATTAGTTTGATTTTATTTTTGAAATGGAAATTTCATTGGTTTTATGGAAAGCTTCTGCCCATTACAAAATTTTGGAACTTCACTGCTTACATTCACCAAGGGTAAACATATTATTAGGTAAGAAGAAGTCTGCAAATTGGACTGGCCCTTTACAAAGCACTGGAGTCAATTAAGCTTGATCTTAAAAACTTCCAACTCATTTTCTTGGTTCTTTTGTTTCCCCATCAGAATAGGGTGATCACGAAGTCTTCTTTCAGTAGATAACATGAATATTATGATTCTAAAAGCCAAATGGATGCAAACATTTAATGAACTGAGGGAAAAAAAAAAAAAACACTGCAGATATAGTACAGAGTAAAATAATAAGGCTCTATTAAACTTGACAGATTAAATAAACAGGGAGGGGATAGAGGAGGAATGGGAGAGTGCAACAGAAAGAGGGGGAAGGGAGAGGCGGGGGCAGCTTGTGTAGGTGTTTTAGGGACACATTCAAAGTTTGCAATTGATTCTAAATGCCTCAGCCCCTCTTCTTTTGTTTTTACATATAAAACTGAGCAACTTTATTTTTTAAATATGTATTTATTATTATTTGTATCTTTTACATTATAGTGTATTCCCCGTGGGCTACCCACCACCAATTCACCCGTGAACCATCACCAGTCTCTTGTGCTCTTTTTCCCCTGTTTAAACCCTTATCCTCCCCCTCCCTCGCTGAATGTCTCTCTCTTATTTGGTTTCCCTAAATTCCTGTTATAAGTGAAACCATTTGGTATTTTTCTCTTTCTTTCTGGCTTATTTTGCTGAGCATGATCCCATCTAGTTCCATCCATGTTGCTGCAAATTGCATGCGTTTATTTTTTTTTTAAATATTTATTTATTTATTCATACAAGTTGGGGTACAGGCCAGAGGCGTGGGGTGGTGAGAGGGTTCACCAGAGACAGAGTGGGGAGCAGAACTGGCAGATTGACGGAAACATACTGCTGAGGGGAGCAGCGGGTGAAGCAGGAGAGGTCTGCTGTGCCATGTGGGAATCTCCCTGGCCAGGCTTCGAACTCGCGTTGTCGCTGCTGACAGCTCCACAGCACAGTGCTTAACAGCTGCGCCACCAGGGAGGCTCTATCTTTTTTTTTTTTTTAAGTGAGAAATTTTTTTATTATTCATATTTTTTACATTATTGTGTATTCCCCATGGGTAACCCACCACCAATTCACCTGTGAACCATCACCATGGTCCCTTGTGCTGTTTTCTACCCCTTTTTGAGCCCTTATCTTCCCCCTCCCTTGCTGTATGTCTCTTTCTTGTTTGGTTCGCCTATATTCCAGTTATAAGTGAAACCATTCAATATTTTTCTCTTTCTTTCTGTCTTATTTCGCTGAGCGTTATCCCTTCTAGCTCCATCCATATTGCTGCAAGTTGCATATGTTTTATCTTTTTTGAATGCCGAATAGTATTCCACTGTGTATATAAGCCACATCTTCTTGATCCAGTCATCTATTTTGGGACATCTGGGTTATTTCCATATTTTAGCTATTGCAATCAATGCTGCAATAAACATACGGGTGCATGTCTCTTTTTGGATTAATGTTTTTGTGTCCTTTGGGTAGATTCCCAGAAGTGGTTTTACTGGGTCGTATGGAGGACCCATTTTTTAGCAATTTGAGCAACTGCCATACAGCTTTTCATAGTGGTTGGTCCACTTTGCATTCCCACCAGCAGTGTAGGGGAGTTCCTTTTTCTCCACATTCTCGCCAACGTTTGTTGTTCCCTGTTTTTTTAATATGTGCCATTCTTGCTGGTGTAAGGTGGTATCTCATTGTGGTTTTTATTTGCATTTTCCTGATGATGAGGGATGTTGGAACATTTTTTCATATGCCTGTTGGCCATTTGCATTTCTTCTTTGGAGAAGTGTCCTTTAAGTTCTTCTGCCCATTTTTTGACTGGGATTTTTGCTTTTTTTGTTGTTGTTGTTGAGTCGTGTGAGTTCTTTGTAGATTTTTGTGATCATTCCCTTGTCTGTTGTATGGAGTTCAATTTTTTTTTTCCAGTCTTTAGGCTGTTTCTTTGTTTTGATTAATGTTTCTTTTGCTGTACAGAAGCTTTTTTGTTTGATGTAATCCCAGCTATTTATCTTTTCCTTCACTATCCTTGCTTTGGGGGATGTGTCTTTAAAAATGTTACTAAGGTGGATGTCATGTATTGTTTTGCCTATGTTTTCTTCTATATATTTTATGGTTTCAGGTCTTATATCCAAGTCTCTTATCCATTTTGAATGGATTTCCATCCATGGTGTGAGGTAGTAGTCTATTTTCATTTTTCTGCATGAAATCTTCCAGTTTTTCCAGCACCATTTGTTGAACAAACTGTCCTTGTTCCACCAAATATTCTTTGCACCTTTATCAAAGATTAATTGTCCATATATGTGGGGGTTGATTTCTGGGTTCTCTATTTGATTCCATTGATCTGTGTGTCTATTTTTTTCCCAGTACCATGCAGTCTTAATTATTACAGTTTTGTAGTACAGTCTGAAGTCTGGGAGGGTGATACCTCCATTCTCATTTTTGATCAGGAGTGCTTTGGTTATTCGAGGTTTTTGTGATTCCAAATGAACTTCATCAGTATTTGTTCTATCTCTTTGAAGTATGTCATTGAGATTTTTATTGGAATAGCAATGGATCTGTAAATTACTTTCTGTAGTATGGCCATTTTGATAATATTAATTCTTCCAATCCATGAGCAGGGGCTATCTTTCCATTTCTTTGTGTCCTTCTTCTATTTATTTTAATAATGTTTTATAGTTTTCTTTGTATAAGACTTTCACTTCTTTTGTTAGGTTTATTCCCATGTATTTGATTTTTTTGTTTGTTTCAATTGTTAAAGGGGTGTTTTTCTTGATTTCCTCTTCTTCAGATTGATTATTTGCATATAGGAAGGCTACTGAGTTTTTGTGTGTTGATTTTGTATCCCGCTACTTTACTAAATTGTTTGATTATTTTGATTAGTTTTTCTGTGGAGTATTTAGGGTTCTCTCTATATATATTATCATGTAAACGCAAATAGTGAAAGCTTTACTTCTTCTTTCCCTATCTGGATTACTTATGTGCCTTTCTCTTGTCTTATTGCTCTGGCTAGGACTTGCAGTATTATATTGAAGAGCAGTGGTGACAGTAGACATCCTTGTCTTGTTCTGGATTTCAGGGGGAAGGCTTTCAACTTTTCACCATTGAGGATGACGTTGACTGTGGGTTTGTCATATATGGCCTTTATCATGTTGAGGTATGTTCCTTCTATCCCTGGAATTTTGAGGACTTTGATCATAAATGGGTGTTGGGCTTTGTCAAATGCTTTCACAGCATCTATTGGTATGACCATGTGGTTTTTATTTTTCTTTTTGTTGATGTGTTGGATTACATGAATTGATTTTCTGATGTTGAACCATCCTTGTGCTCCAGAAATAAATCCCACTTGGTCATGGTGAATTATCTTTTTGATTCATTTTTGGATTCTATTAGCTAAGATTTTATTAAGGATTTTTGCATCAGTGTTCATTAGATATATTGGCCTGTAGTTTGCTTTCTTGTATTGTCCTTGTTAGGTTTTGGTATTAGTGTAATGTTGGCTTCATAAAACGTGTATGGTAGTATTCCTTCCTTCTCGATTTTTTGAAAGAGTTTGTGTAAGACAGGCATTAGTTTATTTCTGAATGTTTGGTAGAATTCATTTCTGAAACCATCTGGTCCTGGGCTTTTGTTTTGGGGGAGGGTTTTGATTACTGTTTCAATTTCACTGCTTGCAATTGGTCTGTTTAGGTGTTCTGTTTCTTCTTGATCTAGCTTAGGATAGTTCTAGGAATTTGTCCATCTCTTCTAGGTTGTTGAACTTGTTTGCATATAACTGTTCATAGTAGTGTCTGATTATTTTTATTTCTGCTGTGTCTGTTGTAATTTCTCCTCTTTCACTTATGATTCTATTTATTTGTCCTTTTTCCTGTTTTTTTTCTTTGTGCCTGCCTAGAGGTTTGTCTATCTTGTTTATTTTTTCAAAGAACCAGCTTTTGATTTTGTTGATCTTTTGTATTGTGTTTTTAACTTCTATTTTATTTATTTCTGCTTTGATTTTTATTATTTCCTTTCTTCTGCTGGCTTTTGGGTTCTTTTGTTGTTCTTTTTCTAGTTCTTTGAGGTGGGATATTAGGTTGTTTTTTTGAGATCCTTCTTGTTTTTTGATGTGAGCCTTATTGCTATGTATTTCCCTCTTATAACTGCTTTTGATGTGTCCCAAATATTCTGGAAGATTGTGTCCTTGTTGTCATTTGTCTCAAGATACTTTTAAATTTCTTCTTTGATCTCCTCATCGATCCAATGGTCTTCCAATAGAATGGGTTTCTATCTCTATGAGGTAGGAGGGTTTCTTGTTTTCTTTTTGTGGTTTATTTCCAGTTTGATGTCTTTATGATCAGAGAGGATAGTTGGTATGATTTTGACCTTGGTATATCTGTTGATGTTTGTCTTGTATCCCAATATGTGATCTATCCTGGAGAAAGTTCCATGCACACTTGAGAAGAATGTGTACTCAGATATTTTTGAGTGCAGTGTCCTATATATGTCTGTTAAACCCATGAGATCTAAATCTTTATTTAGGGCTTTAGTGTCCTTGTTTATTTTTTGTCTCATTGATCTATCAATTTGTGAGAGTGGGGTGTTGAAGTTTCCACTATGTATGTATTTTCTCTAAGTCTTTTTTCAATGATGTTAATAGTTGTCTGATATATTTTGGTGCTCCTTCGTTTGGTGCGTATATATTGATGAGTATTATGTCTTCCTGATAAATTGTTCCTTTAATCGAAATATAATGACCTTCTATGTCTCTTTTTACTTTTTTTAAGTTTGAAGTCTATTTTATCTGATATAACTATAGCTGTTCCTGCCTTCTTTTTTGGTCTGTTTGATTGTAGAATTGTTTTCCAACCTTTTACTTTCGATCTGTGTTTATCTTTTGTAGTTAGATGTGTTTCCTGTAGGCAGCAAAAGGTTGGATTCTATTTTATAATCCAGTCTGCTACTCTGTGTCTTTTTATTGATGAATTTAATCCATTTATATTCAGAGTTAATATTAATCATTTTGTTGGCCTTTTTGTGATTTTATTCCTTCCCTATTTCTGTTCTACCTATTCATTCTTGTGTTGGTTTTGACTCTAGGTTTTCTTGTAGTATTTTTTTGGAGTGGGGGTTTAGTAGTGGTGAATTTCTGGAGATTTAATTTGTCTGAAAGGGTTGTTATTTTTCCTTCATAGAGGAAGGAGAGCTTTGAAGGGTAGAGTATTCTTGGTTGGAATTTGTTCACTTGGAGTTTGTTAAATATGTCTGACCATTCTCTTCTAGTCTGTAATGTTTCCTCAGAGAAGTCTGATGTCATCCTGATAGGTTTTCCTTTACAGGTTATCTGTTTCTTTGTCCTTATCATTTTTTTCTTTATTTTTTCCTTGTCTTGAACCTTTGGAAGTCTTATTATTGTATGTCTTTGTGTATTTTTTGTTTTTGTTGTGATAATTTAGTGATCTTATAGCTTCCTGTAACTATATTTTCATATTCTTCTTTATGTTTGGGAAGTTCTCTTCAATTATCTCCTTGAATAGCTTTTCGGTTCCTTGGTCTCTTTCCTCACCTTCTGGGACTCCTATGGCTCTTATATTTCCTTTCGTCATGGTGTCTGATATTTCTCTTTCTGCTTCTTCATTCTTCTTTCTTTGTACTTCTCCTTTTACTCTTTTTTGGTCCTTTCTATATCCTTGTCTTTGAGAGTACTAATCCGTCCCTCCATTTAATAAATTCTATTTTTGTTGTTTTATCCAGCATTCTTTAGGTCTTCCAATTATTTTATAATCTCCTGCATTTCTCTCCTTTCCTTCTCTAGGGTCTCAATTCTATTGCTCTGATCGTTGATTATTTTTCTCTCTTATCATTCTATTCATTTTCTATATGTTTTTAAATCACGAACATTTTAAATCCTTTATCTGGCATGGAGAAAAGCTTTTCTGTGTCATTGTTGTGTTCTGGTGACTGATTTTCTTTTTTTCTGTTGTGACCTTTCCCTGTGGGCTTGCTTGGTTATTTGTGGTTTTTCTTCTTCCTGTTGTTTGTCTTCTGGTTTGTTCTACCCCTTGGGACACTGTTACTGTGTTACTGGCAGGCATTTCTTCAGAGTGCTCCTTCTGGGGTATCTGAAAGTGGTGGTCTGATCAGGTCCACCCCTATTACTCCAGAGTTTCACAGGCCTGCTGGGGTGCTGTTCTGTTGCTCCAGGTGCTGGGATGCTGTTCTACCCCCTGTGAATGCTGCATGCTTCCCTGTTATTCTGTAGTTCTGGGTGACTGGGAGTCCACTCCCACTCCGCGTGTGCTGCCCTTTGGCTGTTTCTATTGCTGAGGGTGGGTGGGGAGGTCTGTTCCCCCCCGCCAGTAAACATGCCTAGTCGCTGTTTCGTGCCACATCCGGTCCCTGGTCACTGCTTCCAGCGTTGGGGGTGGGGCTCAACTCCTTCCTTCTGCTCCTGCAGTACAACAGGTTCCAGCCCTGGGGGGGGGGGCCCTCTTGCACTTGGAGTGTGCTGCGGACAACGGTTCCTTCCCCTATGGCGCCAGTATTCTTCCTCTCCTAGCACACGTGGTGGCACAGCCTGAGCAGCAGAGGTGTGGAGGTGGTTGATCAGTCCTTAAAAATCCCTGGGCGGAGGCCCGGGGGCTAATTTGCTCCCCTCAGCTACTCTCCAGTCCTTGCATTCACCCTCCTGCATTTCGGGTGTGCTGCATGTGATGGTTCCTTCCCCTATGGCTCCAGGAATCTTCTCCTGGAGCACACCTGGGGGCTGAGCCAGAGTGGCGGCTGGAGGTGTGGAGTTAGTTGTTCAGTCCCTAAAAGCCTGTGTTTATCTTTTTTGAATGCTGAATAGTATTCCAGTGTGTATATGTACCACATCTTCTTGATCCAATTATCTATTTTGGGGCATCTGGGTTGTTTCCATATCTTAGCTATTGTAAATAGTGCTGCAATAAACATACGGGTACTTGTCTCTTTTTGGATTAATGTTTTTATGTCCTTTGGGTAGATTCCCAGAAGTGGTATTACTGGGTCATATGGAAGCTCCATTTTTAGCAGTTTGAGGAACTGCCATACAGCTTTCCATAGTGGTTAGACAAGTTTGCATTCCCACCAGCATTGCAGGAGAGTTTCCTCTTTTCTCTCCCTCTCTTTCCTTTCTGGCATCAGAGAGCAAGGTGTTACCCATTGTGCTGCTGTTCAGATCTAGTCCACAGGACACATACTGCAGTAGAGAAACGAATTCTTGGAGTAGGTAATGGCAAACCTTGAATATAGGGATTTTACATGAGACATGTATAAACATGATGTGGGCTTTAAAAATATATAATCTAAAATAAATATTGATTTTCTGAAAAATAAAATGGGTCATGGTTTTATTTGGAGCACAGTAAACTGAGGAAGTGGTGGTACAAGAATTTTGTGAAGCGCCTCCCTGGTAGCATAAGGGTTAAAGTCTCAGTGCCATCAAGCTATCACCAGCAACTGTGGCATGAGTTTGATCCCCAGCCAGGGAGCTAAACCACATGGTGCAGCAGACCTCGCCTGACTTGCCTACTGCTCCCCTCAGCAGTGTATTTCAGTAGATCTGCCTGTTCTGCTCCCCACTCTGTCTCTGTTGATTCTTCTTACCCCCTGCACCTCTGGCTTACACCTCAGTTCTTGTATGCATAAATAAATAAAATAAATCTTTAAAAAATAATTTTGTGAAGTGAGTAGAACAACTTTTGTATCAGCACATTATGATTCTCAGGAAGAAGCATTATCTCTTGATGAAAATTTTTTTTTATTTCCATTTCATTTAGTTCTGCTTTGATTTTTATTATTTCCTTTCTTAAACTGTCTTTTGGGGTTTTTTTGTTGTTCATTTTCTAGTTCTTTGAGATGTGAGATTAAATTGTTTCTTTGGGTTGTTTCTTGTTTCTTGATGTGAGCTTGTAATGCTATATATTTTCCTCTTATTACTGCTTTTGCTGTG
>PVIJ01020775.1:0-20105 GCA_004024925.1 Scalopus aquaticus | reverse complement strand
GAACCCCGTGAGGCCCACCCCCCAGCAGTCCAGCCGCCTTCCCCAAGGTTCTGAGCACAGAGGGGGCATGTCCTTGAAGGGTTGGAGGGGCAAGGGTGGTGGGTCTGGGGTCCCGGAGCAGCCCGTGCGCAGGGGCTGGGGGCGCCCGGGCCCTTTCCGGGCCTGGGCCCTGGAGGCAGCAGCTCCTCTGGTCTTTGAAGCCCCACCTCCCTCCAGAAGGCCCCGGAGCCAGGTCAGCTCTGTCCTGAGTGGGGGGTGTCCTGGCGTCTCACCCCTGCAGAGGCTCTGCCGGGAAGCTCCGGTGGGAGGTGGCGGGCCCGGAGGTCAGATGGCGGACTCCCTGCGGTAGGAGATGTTGTCCAGCGGGAGGGTGGCCTGCATGCGCTCCAGGTCCAGGTGGCTGCCGAACTCCAGCATCCGGATGATGCCCGCCTCCTCCTTGGAGCCCGCCTCCAGGCCCAGGCCTGCGGCCACGGCGGCAGCAGCGGCCGCCTCCTCCTCCATCTCCTCTTCCTCCTGGCTCATGAGGGCCAGCTCGTTCTCGTAGCAGAAGGCACTGGGCGGGGGCGGCGGGGCAGGCAGCACGGTGATCTTGCTCTCCTGCAGCTCCCGCGCGGAGCAGCAGGGCGTGCCGGCCACCTCGTAGGTCTTGTGGAAGCGCGAGTAGTCCACCTTGTAGTGGCTCTTCTCCTCGAAGACCACGGGCTCGAAGCGGTGGCCCCACAGGATCTCGCTGGCCAGGTAGGAGCTGCGGGCCTGCGTGGTCATGGCTGTGGCCTCCACCATGCCCTCCAGGATGACCACGATCTCAAAGTCTTCCGACTCCAGCTCCTCCTTGCCCATGCCGTACAGCGGGCTGTCCTCGTCGATCTCGTGCACGATGATGATGGGCGACACCAGGAAGATGCGGTCCAGGCCGATGTCGTAGCCCACGTTGAGGTCCCGCTGGTCCAGCGGCAGGTACTCGCCCTCCTGGGTCATGTAGGGCTTGATGAGCTGGGCCCGCACGTGGGCCTCCACAATGTGGCTCTTGCGCAGGTTGCCCACGCGCCACATCAGGCAGAGCTTGCCGTCGCGCACCGAGATGACCGCGTGGTGGCTGAACAGCAGCGTCTGCGCCCGCTTCTTGGGCCGGGCCATCTTGGCCATGATGGTGCCGATCATGAAGGAGTCGATGACGCAGCCCACGATGGACTGGACCACGACGGCGATGACCGCCAGCGGGCACTCCTCCGTCACGCAGCGGAAGCCGTAGCCGATGGTCGTCTGCGTCTCTACCGAGAACAGGAAGGCACCCAGGAAGCCGTTCACGTGCATGATGCAGGGTTTGGGGGCCGCCGGGGCTGCCCCGCCGCCGCCCGGCGAGGCCCCCGCTGCAGGCACCGCCGGGCTGGCCTCCAGGTCACCGTGGAAGAAGGCGATGCACCAGAAGAGGAGGCCGAAAAAGAGCCAGGAGACGAGGAAGGCGGCGGAGAAGATCATGAGCATGTAGCGCCAGCGCGTGTCCACGCAGGTGGTGAAGATGTCCGCCATGTAGCGCTGCGACTTGTTGCTCAGGTTGGCGAAGTACACGTTGCATTGGCCGTTCTTCTTGACGAAGCGGTTGCGGCGTTTCCGGCGGGGCACGTGGGCCTGCCCGTTGCGGCTGTGCCCGTGCATGTCCTGGGGAGACGCAGGGCCTGGGGAAGAAGCCAGACGTGTGAGATGCTGGGGAGCCCTGGGAACCCCGGCAGGGCGCCACCCCGTGCCGCCCAGAAAAGCCCGCCCTGGCGCCCGGTCCCCTTCCGCCCCCCAGGTGCCAGCTCAGGTGCTTCTGACAGCAGGGGTGCCGGGTGGCAGCGTGTCCGAGGCGGGCGCGGCTCCCGGGTCTGCAGGACAGAAGCGGAGGCCTCCAGGATGCAGGCCCTGGGCCCCGTCCCTGCTGGGGGGCCCTCCAACCTGCCTTTGCAGCCCCGACCTTGCAGAGCCCCTCCCCCCCACTCCTGTCCCACTTGCCCTGCGCAGAGGGGGCTGCGAGTGCTTCCGCCCTGTTCCCTCCCTGGTTCAGCCTCTGCCCTTTGGGGTCTTTTGGGGTGCCTGGCCAGCTCCTGTGTTGTTCAGTACAGTGGCCGCTGGCCGCCTGCGGCTCTTGACATTTACTTAAAATTAATGTTGGCTTCAGCGCACTCGCCGCGTTTCAAGTGCTCAGTGGCCACACGAGGCTCGTGGCTGCCAGGCTGGACTCTTCCATCATTACCAGAACGTTCTACTGGGGCCCGAGCTCCACCCCGCTTGTCCTGCCCCCAGACCTGCTGGGGGCCACGACGGTGGCCCAGAGGGAGGTAAGGGGAGTCCAGGGTTTGGCTTCTGCGAGGGCGTCACTGTCCCCAGCGCACAGGTGAAACAATCAGGGTGAGAGAAGGGGAGCGACCCACGGGGGCCACCGGGGCAGGTAGTGGGGTCCAAACCAGGTGTGGCTAATGCTTCAGGCCCAGGTGCCATCACCGGGGGTGAGTTCCCAGGATGGAGACCCAGAGTGGGGGGGCAGGCACTCACCCTGCCTGGCTATGTCGCCTCGGACAACTCATTTCACCTGCCAAGCCTCAGTTTCCTCATGTGTACAATGGGATGGAAACCCTACCTCACAGGACCCGCAGAGACAGTGGGGGCTCCCTTGGAGCCAGCCGCCCTCCCGCCTGCCTTCCTGCCTCCCAGGAGCGGGAGGGAACCCGAGAGGCAGGGTTTGCCTGTCAGCCCCAGCTGTTTTCAGCGGAGGCGGCCCCTCACCCTACTGGGTGGCAGGCGTGCCAGCTGGGCCGAGGGGAGCCCCTCCCTCCACCCCTCCCTCCCCTCGGCCCCAGGAGAGCCGGTGCTGTCCAAGGCCCCGTAGCTGGCAAGGCCCACTCCCGGCCTGGACTCCTGGTAACGTTTTGGCCCAGAATTATATAAGGCTGGAAGTTTCTATTTTCTGTTCTATTCTTCTTCCTGATCTAATTGTGCATCTGTGGCAATGTTTATACACTTCCCCGTTCAGGACAACTCGGTTGCTGCAGCAACCGGTGCGCGCCAACGCTGTAATTTAGAGATCAACAGCTCCGAGCCTGCCTCTTCCCCAGAAACTCCCGCTCAGCCCAGAAGAGGCTCTGCCTCCACCCCTCCCCCGGCCACCCCGCCCCAGGCTGCTTCTCCTCCCCTCCGCCTCTGGAAGTCGCTGGGGGCCCCTACAGTCCTGCCCTGAACTCGGGCAAGTCACCGGCTGCGCTCAACCTCAGTTTCCCCAACCAGACAAGGTGAGGGGTATGGATGAGCCCCAAGGTGAGGCCCCAGGCTGCAGTCCAGCCACCCACGGCCTTGGCGGCAGGCTGGGAGATTGGAGGGTGCATGCTGGGGCAGGTCTCCCTCCTCAGCGTCTCCTGCTCTGGGTCCCGCTGTCCCCAAGGCCGTGAGTAGCACAGGAGGACCAGCTCCGAGACCACTGGTTTCAAGACCTTCCTTTCACTGCTGGCGCCCACGGTGGGGCGTCTGCTGGTCCCAGAGCCAGGAGGGGCTGCCAGCCTGAGCTGGGTCTCCTCCCTGCGCTGTAAGTCTCCTGGAAGAAGCTCAAGGTGGAGGAAGATCTTCCTGCCTGGACGGCTTTGGGGTGGGTGGGGAGCAGAGACCCCAGCCCCGCCCCAGCAGGCCCTGGACCCGCTGACCACAGGTCTCTGGGACAGAGACAGAGGGGGGACCTGGGCGTTTGATGTAAGACGACGCTGGGCCCAAAGGCCCTGCCCAAGGCCAACACAAACCCAGGGTGCCGGGGACCCCTGGTTCTCTGCCCAAAGGGACTGGCCCGAACCTGCCGGGGGGTGGGGGGTCCATCTTGTGCTACAGGAGAAGGCTCTTCATGGGGCTTCCACCCTCTGGGAGTGAGGGAGATAAAGGCCCCTTGGCTCCCCATGGCTCTAGGCTGTTACCCCTCCCCCCAAAGAAAGTGACAAGGTCAGCCCCACAATCTGCCTGGCCCCACCCCCAACACACACACCCTCACCTTCAATACACACCATCCCCCAGCCCCTGCCTTTTCCTCACCTGGCCCCACCCCCATCAGCTCCCACATCACAGCCTCTGGGGCACAGATTACCCCTCGCCCAGCCTCCTCTCCCCATCAGAGCACCTGAACCCCGAGTTCCTCCTCTGTGCCGGCCAATGGCCTGTGCAGCCCTGGACTCAGTGAACGCCCACTCCCCCTGGGCCGACACAGCGCCCTCCCAGACCTGCCGGCGCCCCAAAGACCCTGATCTGCAGTGAGCCACGTAGATAAGTCCTTGGCAGCACTGAAAGGACCCCCTGGCGGCCCGTGGGTGGACAGCCCGCCGCGCGGCCAGAGGGACAAGGACGGGCCAGGCTTCACGCTCCATGTGGCCGGCCGGGAAAGCCGGGGTTCCTTTTCCCCGTTTGTCACGTGGAGCTTCCTGGTAAAGGTGCAAGGACCCAAGGGAAAGAGGGAAAGAGAAGGGGGCGGGAGGCACTGACAATCCGCTTCCAGCCTCCTCTGAGTGTAGATATTTTACAAGAGAGACAGAGACAGAGCTGCTTGTTTAAGTGCCTGTATCATGTCTACGATTAAGAGGTGCTTTTCGGGAAGGCAGGGAATGTGCCCGTGAACACACACGCACACGCACACGCACACGCACACGCACACGCACACGCACACGCACACGCACGCACATGTTTCTGCACTGGAGGAGCAGGGGCCGAGCTGACCTGCAGGAGTCCTCCCCCTTCCTGGGCTGGGTGCTCCCTCCCGGGCACTGTCCTTCACTCAGGGTTGTTCCTGGGACTCTGTGATGTAAAAATTCTCTCTTTTGGGAAATGATGGGGACGGAGATGCGGCTGCTTTTTAAAACAGCGAATTTTTTCCTGGCAAAGTGAAGGACTGTCGGGGCTGTGCCAGTTACCACCTTTTTTTTTTGACTATTACTGTGCTACGAACATTCCAGACCCGGAGCCCCTAGTCCAGCCCTCACCGGACAATGGGGAAACTGAGGCCGAGGGCAGCACTGAGGTGCGGTGATCAGCAGCGGACACCCAGGCTTCGGGTGAGAGAAGCTGACCAGCAGGCTGTGGACTTTGGACACCCTCGCCCCTGCCCCGTCCTGGAGTTTGGGGGGGCCAGACCTCACCTGCCAGGGGGTCCAGAGGAGGACCAGCTGCCTCCCGTCGCCCATTAGACAGTCCCTCTGATCCTATGACCTGAAATGCCCCTGCTCGCCCACGACTTAGAGCTGACAGCGCCCTGGGGATGCCCCAGCAACCCTGCTGGCCACGCGGGCAAACCTTCCACCTGTACCCACCACTGATGGGCAACCTGGGAGCAGCTGTGGGTGGGCCTCACCCAGCCCCGCCAGCCCCCCGATGCAGGCCTCCCTGACACCTGGGCAGGAAGCCCCCCAGAAGGCAGGAGAGGGGGTTGAAACCCACACCCAGGGTTGGGGTGGTGGGGGCACTTCATGCCTGCCACTGTTATTGGGTGGGTGACCTGACCAAGGTCACACAGCATTCTGGCCACTCCCAGGGAAGGAATGTTCTAGAAGAGCCAGCCTTGCGCCAAGCACTGCCTAGTCTCTCTCGCTCGGCATCACTGCAAACTTTGTTTATTTCACAAGTATTTATTAAGCACCTACCACAGCAACAAGCAGGGTTATTATTCTCTTCCCAGCTGAGGACGCATAGGCTGGGGGTGGGGGAGGGCGAAGAAGGGGGTCGCACAGTAGAAGCGACGAAGCCAGGTCGCCTGGGGCCTTGGGTCTGGCTGGCTCCAGGGGACTGCTTGCCCTGGCCCCCAACCTCTGGCCTCGGGTCCCTCCATCCCTCACAATGTCCTGTGTAACTCGGAGCCCCTCATGCCTCTCCCAGCCCTTCAGGCCTAGCCCAAGCCCCCTCGATTCTGGGGAGTCCCCCCTGGATGCCCTAACAGCTGCCGGGCCGTCTGCTCTGCACCCCTGGCCTCACCGTCCACACCACACAGCTTCTTTTCAACTTTGCAACCTGCCGGTCCTCAGCCTCAGCTCTGGCGTCTCCCAGCCTGTCTCTCTGAGCTTCAGTTTCCTCATCCGCTAAATGGAGCTGATGAGCTCAGTCCTGCCTCCCAGGCCACCGGTGAGCAGACACGCTGCCCTCTACCCAACAGGAGCATGGGGCTGAGGGCAGGGAGGGGGCAGGGGAAAGGCTCAGGCTGTTGTGGAAGAGCCGGGGGCCTGTGAGCACACCGCGGGGGCTTCGGGATCCCGGCACAGAGAGGTGCGGCAACTTGCCCCAAGCCACACAGCTCATCAGTGGTACCACCAGGATTTCCACCTGGGCCTGTGCTCCTTCTCTCTGTCTGCAAAACAAGGTCCATAACTGCCCCCTGGCAGGACAGCTGGGAAGGTGGAACGAGGCTCCCAGCAAAGGGCCCAGTGCATGTTCCTGAGTCTGACCCCCGCCCCCCAATCCCTGAACCCCTCTTGGGCCAAGAGAGAAAGGCTGATTCTTGTTTTACCAGGGCAGTGGGAGGCAAGGAGGGGCTGAGGGGCTAACTCAGTGCACCCAGGAAGGGATCTAGAAGGTGGGACGATTGCGCCCCCACCCCCACCCTCACCCAGGCCCGGGAAAGGGGAAGCAATGAACACCTTTGTCCCAGGCCCCAGCCTCTGGAGGAGCACAGAGCCTGCCCCTACTCCAGCGCCACAGAGGCTTCTCAGGCCTGGAATATCTGGTTCGAGTGTGCGTGTGGGGTGGGAGGGGGAGGTCTTTCAGCTCCAACACATGGGCTGACCCCTCCCCTTCATGAATCACAAACGCCCACGACTTTCCCTGCCCAATGCAGCGGCTTCCCCTGTGCGGTCTCCGTACCACTTTCCGCCTGTGTGACCTTGGGAGAGTTACTTAACCTCTCTGGTCCCTGCACTCTTCCTCTTGTGGTGGGACTAATAATAGTCTTTACTTACAATGACAGTAGTGAGGTATAAACAAGATGGTGCCCAGCACAGAGTTCGTGATCGATACATCACACATCACACTTATATGACCGAGCCCTTCCCTGGGTGTCCTCCCCTGCATTTCAGATGCCACAGCCCAGAGCCCACCCTGCACTCAGCAGGGCAGGCCCCGCCCGCCCGCCTTCCAGCTCCAGCACTAGGGAGCAGGGGCTCTCAGCATCTCACAGAGCCGGGCCGGAAATGGGCTCAGTCCTGCCAGCAGCCTCTCTGAGTCTCAGTGTCTTCCCTGCAAAGGAACACAGAAGGCCTACCTTGCAGGGTGGTCCTGAGGCCAGGTGTGGATTGTCAACTGTCACAAAAGTGCAGGCCACACAGTAGGTGCACAGTAAGCGCTGCTCCTCCCCCCACCTTCTTCTGGACCCTGAAATCCCTCCCCCACCGGGGAACAGTGTGACATTGCAAAATTCACTCAGCGTTGAGCCTGCACTTCCTCTGCAGACACTGGTCTGAGTGCTTTCCGATGATCAGTTCCTGCCATCCTCACTGTGACCTCAGGCTAAGAAAACCCAGCACAGAGAGGTTCAGCCACTTGTCCAAGGTCACACAGCTCATAAGTGTCACAGCCAGGCTTTGGGCCTGGGCAGCGGGTGCCAGCGCACACTAGGACACACACACTCAGCTCCTGCCTCGCAGAAACGTTGTCACATCAAATATCTTAGTACGTATTTATCCATCCCTACTATGTGCCAGGTTCTGCAAAGTCAGCCCTAATGGGAAACTGGGTCATAGAGCAAGTCAGGGCCAGGATATGGTCCCTGATTTCAGGTCTAGCCAGAGTTGGTGGTTTGGGTGCCCAGAAGGGCTCAGAGCACTTGGGGTGAACTGCTGTGTTTTTTTTTTTTAAGATTTATTTTTGCATACAAGCTGGGGTGCAGGGCAGAGGCGTGGGGCAGCGAGAAAGTTCACCAGATACAGAGTGGGGAGCAGAACAGGCAGATCACTGGAAATACACTGCTGAGGGGAGCAGCGGGCGAGGCAGGAGAGGTCTTCTGTGCCATGTGGGCATCTCCCCGGCCGGGCACTGAACCCGTGCCGCAGCCGCCGACAGCTCCACAGCGCTGCACTCAACCCGTTGCGCCACCAGGGAGGCCCGGGGTGAACTGGTTTTTTGCACCAGCTTTGCACCCCACCTTGGCTTCCAACCACTCAACCAGCTGGTGAAGGGGTTAGGAGAAAGCTCCCCAAGCTGTGCAGACAGGCCTGATCAGGGCCAGTGGCAGGGGCTGGTGGCTGGGGGACGCAGCCGCTCCCAGGTGTGCCCTGCTGCTCTGCCAGCCCCCTGCCGCAAGACCACACCACCGGCCTGTGCCAGACAGCCTCACCCAGAGCCCACCCCTCCCCTACAGGGGTTTGACGGTGACAGGATCTCTGGGGGGTTCTCTTTTCCCACGCCCTCACCGCCTCCTCCATGGGGAATTGATACCCCAAGGCCCTCCTGTGGCTTCTAGGGGGGCTCGGCCAGCTCCGCTGCCTGCTTGTGCCCCAGTGTCGCTCAGTCGCTGTGGGTCAGACGCAGGCTGGGGCCTCACCGCTTATGGGTCAGCTGGGGAGACGCTGCTCCTGAGAAGAGCCCTGCACAGGCGAAGACACAACCTGCGTGGGGCAAAAGGGCAGCCTGGCCTGAGGGCAAGGGGCTCTGGTCTGACGGGGCTGCCCCAAGGCTCCTCTGAGAAAGTGACATTTAAACTGAGACCCGCTGCTAAGGGGGAGACAAGTTAGTCAGGAGAACTGTGTGAAAGGTGAGGTCTGGAACATTCCAGAAAGAGTGGCATGTGGAGAATCTGTAGCAACGCCAGATAGTACAAGCGAAGTGAGCACGAGGGCTGGCAGAGACGTGCGTGTGGTGTGTGTGCGTGTGTGCATGTGTGTGTGCGTGTGTGCATGTGTGTGTGGGGGGAAGGGTTTTGGATTTCACCCTGATGGCCACTGGGCACAGGCAGGCAGGTGGGTTTTGCTTGGGTTGTTTTTGACATTTTCATGTGTTCTCTTGAAGACAAACAGGAATAAGCCTGTGACACAATAAGCCCGTGCACCAGTCTGAGACACAAAACCTCCCCACACTGTTCCAGCAGCTCCCCTGCTGTGTCCAGCCTCCAGTACCCAGGGGATGAGTGGCCTTGGGCGGGAGGCAGGGAGGGAGCGACTGCTGCCCCAAGGCAGGTGGGGGGTGGGGGGTGCAGCCGCAAGGCTCAAGAGAAGCACAGGAAGCTCTAACTCCACGTGGCCAGTAGGTTTCCAAAAACCTCGACTTTAAAACAAAACAAAGTTACAAGGAAAGCAGTTCCTGTGGTTCCCTAAGGCGGTCAGGAGTCTTTCCCCATCAACGTTAAAATGAACTGACATCGAACAAGACGATGTTATTTGAGGAACTGCTGAAAGCAGATTGGGCCAAGTTCTGGGCCAAGGGCCCGGGGCACGGTGGGGCTGGGGCGAGGGCTGTCGGGAACGGGACAGCAGGGCACTGGGGGGACAGCCAGGCTGCAGGGGGCCTGCAGGGCCTCTAGAAGTCCCAATGGGACGTCCACCACGTGGCAGCTCAGTGTTTAAACTGTAGGCGTGGACGCGGTCCCCGGGCAGGAGTGCCAGGTGGCCTGGTGGGGACTGAGCTCGAGCAGAGAAGGAGGAGGAGGCGTCACAGGTGGAGGCCGAGCCCAGAGGGAGCCTGGGCAGAGATGCCCCATTGGCCCTGCCAGCCCAGACCTCCTCCCTCCTCCACCTGGATTCCCTCCCACCTGAGCCAAGAAGGACTGAGATTCCTCATGGGTGGGGCGGGGCGGGAGGGAGGGGCTGGGCTGGACGTGGGGACAGGAGTGACATTGGCCTGTGCACCCCAGCCTGCCAGCGGGGTGGGCGCCTGGAGATCACGCCCCCCACCCACATTGCCTCAGTCTGGGCTCTCAGCAAACCAGACTCCAGACGCCGCTGGGGGGATCTCGCAGAGCTTGGGGGCAGGCGCTGGCAGCCCCCACCCCCGTGGGCTAGGATCCCATCTGATGAGAGTTTGGGGCAGAGGGGAGAGAGGTGGGGAAAGGGAGTCAGATCCGAGGGCCAGCCCTAGAGGGTGATGATTCAGCAGCGGTCACCCTGGGCGGGGTTGCCGGCTCCTGGGGACGCAGCCCCACAGACAGTCTCCACGGAGCCAGGCGGCTGCTGGGGGCCAGCCTGGAAGAGGCTCCATCGCCCCACCCTGAAGCGCCCAACCATGAATGACAGACCGTGCAGCCGGCAAAAAGGAGGAAGGCACCCTGAAAGCAGCAATGTGGGTCTTCAAGATGTGATCTGAAGTGACAAATGCAACAGTGATGAACGCTGAGTGTAGTATCGACTGCTGGCGCAGAGAAGGAGCGAAAAGAAATGCACAGACACCAGTGCGCCTGTCGGTGCCGGTTAGGGATGGAGACCCAGGAAATGGTGGCACTGGTTGCCTCCAGGGAGGAAGCAGGTGGCTGGGGACAGGGTGGGAGGGAGGCGGCTCACTGTATTCCCACTGAGTCTTTTCATTTTAAAACCAAATGAATGTAACTACCTACAGAAAGATAGAAAGTTCAAGAATTAGCGTGAACATACGTGTACTTTCTGAAAGGGTCCTGCCACTCACAGGGGACCGTGACCTCAGAAAGCCTGAGGACACAGCCCTGACGTGCTGTGTGGCCTTGGGCAGATGTCTTGACCACTCTGAGCCGCATCTGCACATTGGGAAGGGGTAACACCACTTCGCAAGCCTGCTGCGGAGAGGGACGGTGACAGCAGAGGGCAAAGCTTTGCAAACTGTAAAGTGCAGAATCCTTCTTGCCACCCCCAGCCCCAACAGAGGCTTGTGGCTCCATTTTGCCTCCCCCACCCCAGGCTGCAGGCCTGAGGGAGCCTCTCCGGTGGTCGTCTCACTATCCCTCCCCCGGCCTCTATCCCGACTGCCCTCGGGGCCAGAGCTAGCGGTTCCGTGTCCGCTGGACAGTTAAGAGCCGTCACAAACCAGGCATCGCCAGGACAACCACTGCCCCCGGCTCAGCCTCCCGCCGGGGCGCCCAGGCCTCACCCCACTTCCACCTTCCCTCACCCCAACCGCATCACGGTGACTGACATTTGGTGCTTACCGTGGGTCAAGCCCTGGCACCCTGAATCTCATGACACCCTGGAGGTGGGCACTGGGGGGGCTCAGGAACTTGCCCAAGAGGGTGAGCGAGGGACAAGGACAGGTACCTGGCCGCTGGCCCCAATCCAGCACAGCCCACCTACAGCAGTCCCTCCGCTCCAAGCCACTTCACCCCTGGACAGCCCCATAGCCTCCCCCGTGCCTGCCGCCCCTCAAGTCCCAGCCCCGCGCAGGCTGAGCACCAGCTTAGTGCTCCCGGGACTTCCCACCTCCTGTCCTGGCCTGACCTCACTCCTCTCCACTCCCACCCCAGCCACACAGCACCCCCCAGCCAAACAGTCCCCCAAACTAAACAGCCCTCCAAACCACAGAGTGACCCCCCAACCCCCCGCCACATAGCACCCCCCACTCGCACCCCATCACACAGCCCACCCCCCATTCCCAGCCACACTGTCTTTCTTCTCGTCCCTTGGACGCAAATTCACCCCTGTCCAGCCCGACGCTGGCTGTCCCCCGCTGAGCCCTCCGGGGGCCCACTGCTCACCCTCCTGCACTCAGCCCCGGCTCAGTGGGCGCCTCCTTGCAGAGCCCCCGGTGCCCGGGCTCCTGCTTGTCCTCAGGGCCTGGCTCTGACCACACGGACTCGCTGGCGCTTGGAGCGCCGTGACCTTGAATCTGCCTCACCCTTGAACCTGTGCCTGGTCCCTAGTGGATGCTTAATAAACATCTGACAACTGACAAAGAAACAAGATAATTTCAGCCCATCATAATTCCTGTGAAGGACCTCAGCAGGGTGATGTGACAGAACGTGACCGAGGAGGAGCTATTTTTGTCACATAGTCAGGGAGGACCTCTCAGAGGAGGTGGCCTCTGGGTGGAGGCCAGAAGGAGACCTCTGCGGCACCGGCCGGGGGCAGGGCGTCTGGGCTTGGCCCTCGGCCTTCCCCTCCCACCGGGCACCAGCCTCCCCAGGCGTCCCTCAGTGGGTGGGGGGTCCCGCTCAGGGGTGGGGTGGCTGCACCCCAGCACTGAGGGCTGGAGCATGTACAGGGCCAAGCAGGAGAGGGCCAGAGGTGGCCCTGCCCTTCGCCGCTGCCTCCCAGCCTGCTACAGCAGACAAGCCCGCCTGCTTCCTCAGCATCTGACCATCTGCCTGGCGCGAAGGCCAGAGACTAGGCTGCAGCCAGCCCCTCACTCGCTCACTCACCCCCAAACGCACACTGAGCTGGAGAGGCATCTGTGCTCGCCTGCCGTGCTCCAGCTCGGCTCCCCCATCATGTCGAGGAACAAGGGACATTTATTGAGCATTTATTTGCTGGGGGGAGACAAGCAGATAAGACACCCCTGCTTTGCTGAGCTCGGGGTGTCAGCCTGCAGGGACAGGAGGCCCCCTGGTTCTGTGCATGGCCACAGAACCCAGAGAGGTCCCCAGGAAGGGGGCAGGGGGACAGAGCACAAAGACAAGCAGGGCAGAGAGCAGACTCGGGGGGCTGGTCTGCGAGGGGAGGCCTGGGGCCTGGAGGGAGGGGCGGGAGGGCTGAAGACAGACATCAGGCTTCTCTGCACTGACATTCTTCAGAACAGAGCATCGTGGAAGAGAGGAATCTGCACCCCCAAACCTCTGTCAGCGGCACCCCAGGATTTCTATACAGGCCAGGAGTTTTCCAACTTTGTGGTCGACTCTCAGACCCAGCGTGGAAAGGAGTCCATGGCACGCGCCATCTTTAAGCCATGCAGAGAGAGCTCAAAAGCAGAGACAAGTGCAAAGAGATACTCACCCTCGCTACGACAGAGCACTTCAAGTCTTTTCAATTTCATTTTTAAAACTGTCATGAACTCACTCAGTCCATTTGACAGCCTCGGATGGGTTAGGTCCCCCACGCACCCTGAAACCACGGGCGGCGGGTGCCAGCAGCCTTGAAGGGGCTACGTGGGGGGCCGGGGCTTGCTTGGAAGCTCAGACTGACCGTGCTTGGGCCGTGGGGATCAGGTGGGGACACCGCTGTGTGTGTGGGGGTGCTGCTGGGGATCACGGGGGGGGGGAACCTGGAGTGCACTGTCAGCCTCGAGGGTCACAGGACCTTGGAGCTGCAGCCCAAACAACAGTGACTCTGGGTTCGGGGCAACGCCCTTGCCCTGGACCTGCCTCCCTAATAGATGCCACTCAGCAGCGGCTCGCACGCCTCGGCGACAGGGAGCTCGGCCCCACCCAGCGGTCTCCTAGAGGGTGGCCCGCAGGCTCTGCCGCGTGAGCAGTGCGGCGCCACCGTAACCCCTCCACGACTGTCCTTCATGTCTTCTCTGTCTCCTGGACGGTCGTCACAGGGACCCAGGCCAGGCCCGGAAGTGGGCAGAAGCCCGCTATGGCCTGCCTTGCCCTGCCCCTGTGCCCTCGGAGCCCTCCAGACCTGGGGTGGAGTAGGGCTGGTGAGTGCCAGCCCCAGGCCGGGCAGCTGCGGACCCCGAGGCCGCCTGACCTTGAGAAGAGCCTCTCTCTGCCGGGCTCCAGGGCTGTGCCCCAGACCAGGGCAGGAGCTGGGCAGCAGGGCGCACAGGGAACCGGCCGGAGCAGAGAGCAGGCGACGGTCGCGTCCATGGCCTGGCCTGGGTCCCTGAGATGACCGTCCAGGAGACAGAGAAGACACAAAGGACAGTCGTGGAGGGGTTACGGTGGCGCCGCACTGCTCACACGGCAGAGCCCGCTTTGAGAGAGAAAGCCAAAGTGGAAGGCGGGTATCGATCAGCAGAACCTTCTAGCAGAGAAGCTGTGTCTGAAGGTGACGGCTGCTCGTGTGGGGCTGGACCCTGGAAATCGGCCGAGAGTTGCTGCTCAGTGGCCAGGCCACGAGAGCCGCTCATGGCACACCACAGGCTCGTGGGGGCCCTCCGGGCCACAGGCAGATGCCGAGGCCAAGCCCCCTCGTGAGTCAGGGGAGAGGCGCGGAGAGGTGCAGTCACAGCGCTCGGGTGGCTGGGCTTGAACCCAGATCGTCCGTTCCCATCCACAGGCCTCTCACTGGAACTGCCGGAGCCAGCAGAGAAGCCTGGGCAGGGGGAGGGCGCAGGCAGAATTGGGCCACCCCTCCCGTGGGCCCCTCAGGCCCCTGAGAGCCGAGAGAAAGCCAAAGTGGAAGGCAGGTCTCAACCAGCAGAACCTTCTAGCGACACGTGGCTTGCTCTGAGAGACAGGGAGCTCCCAATCAAAGTTGGTGCCATGTAGCGGACCCCCTGCCAACCCCCATCACCCACGGCGGGGCCCCCCCAATGCCACTACATCCCCCTCATAGAGCTACCTGGTGCTGGCCCTCCTGCTACCTGTCCCCCGGCAGGGGCGCCGGCCCCCACCACCCCGGTCCTCCAGCAGGAGAGGTTGCTACAGGAATTGGGGCTGGGGGGTGAGAGAGGAGTGAAGGGTGAAAGGGGGAGGCACTTGGCTGAGTCGCCCCGGAAAACAGAGGGTGAAACGTGGTGCCAATTCTGCCACGAAGTCGAGCCCGGCCCGCCCTCCCTGGGCCTCCGTCACCCCATCAGGAGAGGGTCTCCCCAAGGGCAGACATCCCTGGCCCCCTCCCTGGCCTAGCAGAGGCCCCTCCCATTGGGCGCCCCAGCCGGAGCTGGGGTGGGTTTACAGATGGGGTAACCAAAGGAGCGGCCAGCCTCCAGTCTCAGGGGTGCAAAGGAGCAAAGGAGAGGTGGCCGGGAGGGACAGTGACCTGGCCAAGGTCACCAGGGCAGGACCAGCAGGCACGCTCCTCCAGCTGTGCCAGGTGACAAGGGGCAGCGGCCCCGCCCCTCCCCAGCGGGACTTTCCAAGGAGACAGGGTCAAGGACATTCCTCCTCTGAACACCAGAGGAAGGGGGCACCTGAGGGAGAGTGTGCAGGCCTCTTTGAGGGAGGGGGTGCAGGGACCAAGGGCCTTGGGTGCGGCCTCCTGCTGTGTGACATTGGGCAGACCGCTGAGGTCTCGGGGCTCCACCGCGCCACCATCCAGCAGAGTGAAAGGGGGAAGCAGACACAGACGGGGCGCTGGGGAAAGCTGGGGAGAGTTTTCCCCATTGTCTGAGGCCCAGAGAGCAGCTCTGCCTAAGATCACCTCAAGACCGACCACTCCCCTTTGCCCTTCTGGGGGTCTGCACCAAAGCTCCCAGATGACAGTCACCATAACGCCCCCTGCCCAGCTCCAGGGGGTCCGGAGCACGGAGGCGCACCGTTCCAGAGAGCCGGGGCCTCCCCTGGACCTGTCCATGCCTCTCGCCTCCCCGGCGCACTGAGGCTGGTCTTTCTGCTGGCTGCCCAGGTATCTGCAGGGAAGAATGAGGCAACTACCTCCTGGAGAGAAAGGGGGCCCCGGGCTGGAAGAGAGGCATCCCCCCTCCTCAGGCCCCCGTGTGACGGGAGCAGCAGCCAGCCTGTGGCAGGACGAGCGCCAGCGGCTGCCCCACCCACGGGAACTGGGCAGACCCGGCCACTCACCCAGCCTGTTTCCTCATCTGAAGAGCGGAGTGAGGGCCTGCAGGGCGGGGGCAGAGGGGTGAAGCCAGGCCTGAGGCCAGCACCGAGCCTGGACACAGGGCTCGCCCCTCCTGCGGCAGGACGTCCCCCAAAACCCTTGTCACCCCAGCCGCCAAGCAGAGCAGCGCCTGTCTGCGCAGCCTGTGTGTGGAGGGTGTGGGGGGAGGTGTGAGCAGGTGTGGGCACGTGAGACTGTTCGTGCCACAGCGTCTGGGAGTGTGTAAGAGTGTAAGCGTGTGCGAGCGTGACCACGTGAGCAGGCCTGGAGCCACGTGAGTGTGAGCGCGTGCGAGAGTGCAAGTGCGTGTGTGTGTCGGGAGAGGGCACGGGTGAGGACAGGCCACGCCCCGGCCCTCCCCGCCCAGCTGTCCAGCCTCGCGTTTCCTGAGAAAGAGCCGCCTTAGAACACGGCCGAACCCCTCAGCCCAAATCTGGCCCGTCACTTTCCCCTTGGGTCCGGGGAGGCTCTTGCTGAGCCTCAGTTTCCCCTGCTGCAAAGGGAGAGAACCACCTGTGCCCGGCCATCCGGGTCAACCACGGGGACCAGGGGTAGGGCCACAGGGGCAGAACGGGCCCAGACCTTTGGCTGGGGGGGCCGGGCGGTGGGCGTGGGCACTGAGCCCCCTGCCCCCACGCTGCACCCCGCCCACCACCGTGAGCGCGTGTGCGCGCCCGCAGGAGCGCGCACGGTGACTCAAGGTCTATTCATAGACGAGCTCTACCAGCTGCAGCGTCACAGGCAGAGGGGCCTCAGCCCATATTATTATTTCAATTACCATCTGAATTAAAAGTTTGAGCAGCGATCAGCCCACGTAGCAAGGGGAAGAGGGAGCAGGAGAAAAATAAAGATGAAAAGGAGAAGAAGGGCTGTGCCCGTAGAGCTCCCCACACCCCGACAGTCAGTCGCCGAGGAGGCTTAAAGGTTACGCCAACCCCCGGGGTTCCTGCTGGCCCGCCCGTAGCAGGCCGGGTCCTCGTGGGGACGGGAGGAACGCTTGAGATGACAGCCCGACTGTAACTACTTTTGTGGCAACCGAGTGTTCAGTCCAGGCTGTGGGCACAGGGCCGGGCACACCAAGCTCAGAGAGGGCGAGGGGCTGTCCTGAGGGCGCACAGGGAGGCCCTACGCCAGGCCGCTGTCTCCAGAGTCTTGCCAGGCAGGGCCCTTCCAGGCTCTGAGGCTGCACTTGAGACAGGCCCAGGGACAGAGGGGCGCTGCGGGCCCAGACGGCCTCTCTCCGTCCCGGAGGGCCGACGCTGCTCCCGCAGCCCCACCCAGAGTGGTGCTCTCAGCCCTGTGTAGACCCAGGATTCTGCGCCCCAACCCCAGGCCTCATGGCGGGCGCATCAGCCCCAACATCTCCTCTTGCCCACCTGTGCAGGGGACAGTGCCCTGGCCCAAGGGACCGCTCTGGGCACCTCCGGGCAGGTCATTCTCTGTCCCTGAGCCTCCGTCTTCCCGCTTGTAACACGAGTCCTCTCCTTGGGCGCATGTCTGTATCTCTGTCTTCAGAATGGATCCCCAAGGATCCCTGAGGGGTGTCATGCTGCGGGGGCGACACACCATCTCCTGCCAAGTCCCAGCCCAGGAGAAGGATGTCTTCCTCTCTCCTCGAGGAAGTCCCAGCGACAGCCCCTGAGAATCAGCCTGGCCCTGACTCAAATCCAGGCTCCCCCATTTCCCTGCTGTGTGACCTTGGGCAAATCACGTAGACTCTCTGAGCCATGGATCCCCCATCTGTAACGTGGGGACAACAAATCGACACTGCAGGGTTGCAGGGAGGATTAACCGGGGAGGTGTTTGCAAAAGCTCCTAGCCCAGTGCCTGGGATGACAAAGTGTTTCCTTGCTAGGAAGCAGGGAGGTGCTGCTTCCCAGCCCCGGGGGGTGGGAGTGCGAATCAAAGACTCCTGGGGTTTTGGAGGTGGGATGTCATTCAAGCTCACCCATAAAGCAGGCGTCACCGGGGTAGGACCCCAGCAAGTACTCATCCAATTCTGCTTGAATAGCTGTGGGGACAAGGAGCTCACTGTTTCACAAACCCTCCACAGATGCCCCCATCTTTCTCTGGGAATCTTCTAGAAGGGGCCATAATCTTCCTTCTTAACCCCAATCCAGCCTGTCCCCGCCCTGGGACTTCATGAAACTGGCTTTAAAATGAGCTTGGAAGGAAGTACCTCAAGTTGACCAAATGAGGGATGAGATTGATGCCAAAGATGCTGGGGGTGGCAGAGCCAAAAGCTGGCAGGGACAAGGAGCCAAGATGAGAAGGGGCCCTCTGAGCCCCTGGGTGCCACAGTGTTCCGGAGTGTTTGTCCCTGTCTGTCTGTCTACTTCCAGGCATGGACTGGGAGCCGAGGACCCAGGGTTCGGGACTCAGTTCTGCTTCCTCCACCTCCAAACCTTCACCGTGACCTTGAGGGTCCACGTCCCTCCCTAGGCCTCAGTCTCCACTTCTGTAAAATGAGACCATCAGACCTTACTTTTAAGTGATTTAAGTGTCAAGCCTCTGTCTGGACTGAGGCACCATTCCGCTCCCCCCACAATGCCTGGGGGGCCTGCTCCTCGGCCCCCAGCCCTGCCTGTGGAGAGCTACGGGGCTCCCAGGTTTCTCCACAGCCAGAGACCCTTTCTCTTCCCTGTCCCCCATTTCATGTCTAGTGACTTTGTGGGTGCTGTCCCCATTTTACAGGTGAGGCATGGAGGCATTAGAGACAAGTCACTTGCTCAAGGTCAGAGAAACATCTAGAATTCAGGATTCCTCCTGTGCCCAGGACAACAGCACGAGTCAAGGGCGTCTTTTTCAGGAGATTCACCACCATCTTGAGTGGCCAACTGTCCTCGCACAGATGTAGACTCTGCATGGGGCGGGGTGGGGGACACCCAAGGTCACCCAGCGAGGCTGTGAACAGGTGGGGTCCTGCACCCAGACCACCTGCCTCCCAGGGCCCTCCTAATCAGGGGGACAGCCACATGGCCTGACTTTCTTCTCCATCCTGGGGATCCCCAAGATTGGAGCTTTAGTGCTGCCCCTGGGTCCTGCTTAGCTGCTCCCAGAAGCCCCCCAACATGTAGGATTGAGGCGACAAGAGTGAGCAGGAAGACCGGAAAGAAAGTTGAGGCTTGGCCGCTTGCCCCCGGCCCGCCGCCCCCCCCCCCCCATCCTTGCGCTGGGGGAGCGCGGTGATGTAATGCACTCGGCTTTGGTCCCGGTGCCAATCTCAGAAGAGAGACGACAGATTGCGTGAGCCAAATTTGGCATTCTAGGGGGAGAGGCATGAAAAGTGGAGATGTGGAGGAGAGGAGCGAGGAGCCTGGGGAGGTGGGAGAGAAGCCCCCCTGCCCAGCAGACCCCCAAGGCGCCTCTCCTCCTTCCACTCCGGGTCCCACCTCCTCCCTAGCCCACCCAGCCTGGGGCTTCCGTCCTCACTCTGGGACGGGTCTGGATGCTCCCCGGACTCTCCAGCCCCTGCTGCCAGCCCTAACCCCCCCACACCGCTCCAGCTCCGTTTCCCACGGCGCTAGTCTCCTGGTTACCGTGTTGCTGGTTGTCACGTCGCTTACATGTCCTCGTGACTCAGTGGTCCCCACAGAGGGGGCCCCCTCCTCCTCACACTCCCCTCAGCACACGCCCCCGCCTCCCCCAGATCCACATTAAGAACCAGCCCGCCCTGTAAGCCTACACTGTTCCTCCTCCCTTCCTCGGATCCTCAGATAAGAAGTCTTCTCCCAGCAGCTCCCAGTGCGACTTGGTTCCCTGTTCCGCAAGCGTCCGCCAAGAACCTACTAGGCTCCAGGCTTGTGCGAGGTGTTTTCAGAGACCCAGTAGTCTGTAAATCAGTCAGCAACCCAGTGAAGTCCACCCCATGGTCCCCATTCTCTAGTTGAAGGAACTGAGGTTCAGAGAGGTCAAGTCAGCTGCCAAGGTCGCCCAGCAAAAACTCAAGGCCAGTTCTATCTATTCTCAGTCACCCCAAAGCCTCTTTCTGGGAAAAGAGCTTCCTTTTTAAGGGTCAATGAGGCACAGCTCCGAAGCCTAGACACCCCCTCTAATCCCCCTCCTCGGTCAGCCCTCCACATCAGGCCGCATCACCCCCCCCACAGCTGCCCATCTCCAGCCTGTGGACAGCCCTTGGCTCCCTGGAGCCCAGGAGGGCCCCTCGGAGGTCAGACGGGCAGGGAGCAGTGTCCTCATTTCACAGGAATGGAAGCCGGGGGTGAGGAAGGCAAGGGGCTCGACCAGGGTGCTGGTTCCTCAGCTAGCCGAGCTGGTTTCTAGCTGCCAGAGTGGAGACTAGTTGAGGCCCATTGCCCAGAGTGGAAAAGTCCAGAAAGAGCTCCTCCTCATTGGAGAACAGCATCGAATGTTCTAGCTTAGTCCCCCCAATTTGGATATGGGTCAGCTCAGTGGCCAACGGCCTTCCATCCCGCCATGGTTCACCCCAGTCCTTATCCCAGAGCCCTCTCCCGCCTTTTGCTCCCCTCACCCCAGGCCCAC